>PVJL010003974.1:0-72057 GCA_004026885.1 Lyroderma lyra
ACTCTGGGCCAATGGCCGAGCCCGGGGCGAGTCCCCTGAGAAGGGCAAAAGCAGGTTCCGGGCAGTAGGCGGGGCCTCGCTGAGGACCCCGGGCTAGGCGCCGTCGCCGGTTCGCCTACCCTTTCCCTCGGCCGCCTCCTTTCAACCTTGTCCACCCGTCGGCGCGGTCTCTGGTGCAGCGGCGGAGGCGCCCGTTCTTGCCGCAACTCTCTCCCTTCCTTCCCTCCCCTCCAGATCCCCGAGTTCGTCCGCCATGGCTTTACTCACTGCGGCCGCCCGGCTGTTCGGAGCCAAGGTGAGCAACTGAAGGAAGGAGCGTGCCATTTCAGGGTGGGGCTGAGGCGACAGCGGGCCCTCAGGCGCCGGGGTCTCCCCTCCCTTACCCCGACGCACCCCAGAGCGCCTTAAAGGGCCCTGTGTTTGGTTGGCTGTCAGCCCTGCATGGCGTTCCCAGGGCCATGTGCTACGCTGGCCTTCCAGCTCCTGAGGGAGAAGTGAGCGCTGCCTGCCCCTAGCATGCGGGATTGGATGGGTGAGGAGCCCGGACCCTACTTTGACCCCGCATGTTTCGAGTTGAAGAGGGTGATGCGTGGCCCTGGGAAAAGGAGCCGCCAATGGAGAACATAGTTATGTTCCATCAGAGTTAGGAAAAGAGCTTGTTTGGAGGAGGGGGCGGGGGTGAGAGGAGTGGCAGTGAACAGATGTGCTCACTCTACCTGGACCAGAGCTGGAGGGTCCTTAATTTCGACTTCTCTTTTGTAGGGCGGGTCTTGACAATTCCTAAATTGCCTGTTTCCATTTCTCCAACCCAATTATTTAAGCCTTTAGTGACCAAACCATAGCAGTTCCCACTAGAGGAGTGGGACTTGGGTCTTCATTGTCCTTGGGACTTTTGTAATAACTCTTTATATAGGACGGCTTGAGTGGAGCGCTCCTTTAAAACCTGCATGATGGTCACACATGATCGGAGAAAGAACCACAAGGAAACTGCAGGCCATTAAGTGAAGATACTGGGCAGGAGATAGTAATGCCAAGGTCACATGACCAATCCTACTTGGTCCACCCAAATTTTGCTGTTGGCTAAGTCTGCTCTACCCAGTAGAGATTGCGCTCATTCTTTGGGGCCCTTTACTTGACTTTTGTTGCCTTTTGATTCACAGGAGTATTGTTGTAGGTAATGGTGCTTTTGATTTCAAATTGCCAGTATTTTGTTTAAAGGGTCGCAGTTATACAGAGACAGAGAAACTGCTACTGAGGGAGTCCTAGCCCTCTAATTCAAGCATGGACAGTCCCAAAAGTGATCTTGACTTCTGCAAAGAACTTACTGTTTTTCTGCAAATGGATGAAAGCTGCCAGCACATGAAGGAAAGAAAAGTCTGAGAATAGTTTTGGCTCACATTATTGTCATATAAGGTGAATCCTGTAAGATTTATACTGGGTGGAGGCTGCTGATTTGGGAGATATTTGTCTTACTTGACTGTTGTTTCTCCTGCTGCCAGGGAACAGGGTAAGGAATCCTCTTGGGAAATGAAGCAAGTTCTAGATAGTGTTTTGGCAGAAGAGGGGACACCATAATTAGCTCACAGCAGAACTGCTAACCTAGAGCAGATAGTCTAACCCAGCAGTGAATTTGAAAAAGTTTTGACTTTACCTTTTGAAATTATTTTGTCTTTTAAGCCTCTGGGGAAGCTCAGAAAGCTTTTGGGATGACAGGGCTACATACTTATCATTTTTATTTCATTTACTTTTCTGTTAGAGATGGACCTGAGGATCCCAAAAACCTGCAAATTGGAAGCCATTACAAGGCTTTTTGACACTTAAAACTAGCAGAATGACCAGGATACCAAGAAGCCTTTCAGTTTGTCAGCATTGCTACCACCTGCCTGAACTTTACTTTTTTTTTTTTTTTTCTTCTTTTTGGTATGTGGGTAGCTCCCTGGCTGGGAATCGAACCCAGGCCGCAGCGCTGACAGCGCCAGCACCGAAGCCTTAAGCCACTACACCATCAGGGAACTCCCTGAACTTTACATATTAATTGTACTCAGTTTTACTTTTGCTATTAAGTAGACTTTAAAAGGCAAAAATAGTCTTCTGATCTTGGAGAACTGACCCTTACCACTTTGATTCTCAAGGTCAGATGTTGTTTCACTTTTCTGAGAAGAGATTTTTTTTTTTTTTTTAACCATGTTAGGAGACAGAAGTGTTAGTCAGGTAATTTAACGAACACCTGAATTGAAGAGATAAACTAATTCAGAGCCTTCAGATTATTTGATGTTTATCCAAATTAATTCATACTACACAGTGGCTTTATTATTAGCTGTTGGTAGCTTAGGTTTGTTAATATAAATACTGTCTTTTCACAGGTGATCTGGGTTTGGATTTGGGCTGAGAATTGGAGTAGGGTCACCAGTTCACTTCAGTACTCTTAATGCCAGTGTGACTTAACCAACCCTAGTTACTTCTTTTCACTAATGAGAATTGCTCCTCCAAGCTAGAGTGTTTGATAACTTGAAGTAAATCAATCCAAAAGTATTTCTAAATTATTTTTACTTTTTCAAGACACCTAATACTCATGACTTCTTTACTGCAGACCTATACATCACTGTACAGTATCATCTATATAAATTCTAATCCAAAATTGGGTTCAGCCAAACCAAATCAGTTTTGTTCTGTGAAATGTTACTTAGGCTTAAAGCCTTTTAAAGTGTCTGTGCCTTCACTTTGACTATCAGCCTACCCAATGGCAGTCCCTTGATGCTTGCTTACTACATGAACCAAAGATGAAAAATGGAGAGTAAAGCTTCGTATGCTAGTGGTGGGAGGAGTGCATTTGTTCTTAGTGGCCTTAAGATTGGTGGCAGGTGAATGCACGGGTGTGGCGAGGCAGCGAGATGAAGTAGATAATCAGAAAAGGGAAGGCTGGCATTCCTGGCTCTTAGAATCCAAGTTAGCAGAAGGCAGGAAACCAGACTTGGTGGATCTTTCTAAGGTCACACAGTAATTCCTTTTGCCGTTTTACACTTTATGTGATAGAGTTAAGTAGGATGTGAAATTTCAAACAGTAGTGAGGCAGCTTAGCAATAGATCTGTTTTAAGATCTGACTTTTAGTTCTTCCCTTAATTGCCCAAATTCCTTAGATCCTTATATTTCTTTTAACATGCTATCATTGCAAAAGGTCTGAGCTCACAGTGGACATCATCACCTGGGATGCCTGTTCAGATTGCATTCTAGCATTTATCAAATTCTGAGTCAACAAAGGTGGAATAGGATCTGTAAAGTAATATTTTGTTCAAGTACCTCAGCTGACTGACAATGGTCTTTTTCTGTTGGGCCAGTAAAGCCACATGCAGGCCTTTTTGTTTGCAACTTTATTGAATGTATATATAAAACTTTAAGTGTTGAGGCTTTTTTTTTTTTTTTCCAGAATGAGTGATTATTTTCAAAATAGACTTCAAAGTAACTTTTTTTTGGTGGGGGGTAGTTCCCTGACTGGGAATTGAACCCAGGCCACGGCATTGAGAGCGCCGAAGCCTAGGCACTATACCACCAGGGAATTCCTAAAGTAACTATTCTAACCAATACTTCATTGTAGGCTGTTTTCTCTGAGTTTTTCTTCCTAGGTCTTTTTTTCAAACACCTTAGAAAAAGTTTCTTATAAATCCCTCTAGCAAAGTCTTAGGAGCCAAAATTTGTAAGAACTACATTAGAAGTGAGTGAACAGTTTCTAATTCCTGAGAGAAAATAGTAATGTGACAAATCCTACGAGGTCGGACAGTTTATTTCACAAACTCATCCTAGAAAAAGTGCTACATACCTCATTGCTGAATATCATATCACTACAGTCACCTTCGAAGTACTCCCCTTGGGAAGCTATGTACCGATGCCAGCGCCTTCAAACTTAATATGACAATTAAGTTTGCAAACTTTAGGGGCAAATGTAAGTGCATTTTTTCATAGCAGATATAGAAAAAAAGAAACAGAATTTTAAGGTTTTTGTGTTTTTCTCTGATTATATGACAGTTGTCAAATTCACTATGCTAAAATGTGATACTTCCTTAAAATTTTTTCTAATAAAAAATAATGTATGTACTCTTCAAATAAATAAATGATACAGTAAAAAAAAAAAAGGTTCACAAACTTGCCACTGTGCATTACGTTGGCCACTGTACAAACAACTTGCCAAGGTTATGATATCTTACTGAGTTGTTTGTACATTGCTGACAACATAGCGCATGGCGGCAAGTTCACAGCATAATTGTCATATTTTGGATATGACGACAGCTCTGATGGCCGTTCCAGAAAGAGTTCCAAAATTGCTTTGAAGGGTAGACTAGGCGCTGGCATCAGTGCATAGCTTCCCAAGGGGAGTACTTCTAAGGTGACTGTAGTGATATTCAGCAATGAGGTGTGTAGCACTTTTTCTAGGATGAGTTTGCTAAATTAATTGCCTATCCTCGTACTATATTCACTAGTGTATGTTTAGTATGCACACAATAAGTAGATGTTCAGCAAATATTTTTTAAAGAACACTAAGGATTATCCTTAGCTCCTAAGGAAAATTAGGACTCTTGATTCTTTTCAGAGGCTGAATTGGTGTCTTTTGTGGTCTTCCTTGCAGAATTGTCAGCAGACCCTTAGGGAAGAGTCTGTTAGGAAATGACAGGTAGAATTATTAAGGAATTTCCTTATAAGTATGAGAGAGGTCAAAGTATGAAATCTGATTACTTTGCTCAGGCTATTAAATGGCCTGATAGAGTAGTGCAGGCCAACTTCCAATATTACCATTGTGAAAAACAGTTAAATGGCTTTAGTTCTCTGACCCGGTTCTGGGGAAAGAGGAGCCTTTGTCCTGCGCATGTTCTTTTTCCCTTAATACAAGTTGTTCCTTCTGCATTGGAAGTCTTTGTAGCACAAGATTTTTTCTAGCATTTATTAGTGCATTACATTTGCTTCATCAGCTAAACCAGTTTTGCTGGCTTGGCAGGCTCTGATCTTTTATTAATGAAGGACATGGGCACTGTTAAAGTCAAGATTTTAATGTTGGAGTTCCTGGATATGTGGCAGGACATGTTCTGAATGTTATTGTGGTGAAGAAGCAAAGAAAATTTGGTTTTTTCCTTGTAGAATAGGGGTCCTAGATGTGGACCATTGATGATAATAGACTAAGAGGAGTAAAAGAGAAGTAACCACATTAGGGACCACATTAGGTGCTTATCCAAGTAGGATTCTATGGTTGCCATAATTTAGGGGAGAAGGGAGTAGTTTTAATTGAATTTTGGTAAGTTATTTGGCCAGTATTATAGTCAAGTCTTTGGCAGAATTTCCTGTGTGTACTGTTAGTCTTTTTCCTCCCTTGGTCCTTTAAGGTTGAAGTTTTTTTTAATTATATTTTTCCATCCTAGCACATTTGAGAGCTACAGCCCACTTCTGTCAGTAATAGCAAACTCACTAGAAGAGTTCTTGCAAGGGTGGCAGATTTGAAAAAGCCTCTTAGTGATTATGATACCCCAACTTCCATTCTGTAGAGAATCCTGGTTGTCAAACATTGTGAGTCAGGTCCTGTCTTTGGAAGCAGTTCTCTCCATTTCCCCATGAAGGAGCTGACCTATTGAGTGAGGTAACTCTGATTCACCTGACAGCTACTGTTCCGGTAGGGTCACTATACACATGGCTTGCAACCAGAATCTAAAAGCCAAGTTGCCACACTCCAAAATTAGGGGAGGACCTGTGAGATGAAAAGGATGACTCAGAGGTTTGTAATCTTGTAATCTGCCTGTCCCATTAGTGACTCAGTACAGCCTGACTACTGTACAGAGGTATTCAGCAGCTTTCTTGGGGGGGAGGGGGGGCAAGCAGGTAAACGAGAGGAGATGTGTAGCCTTGGGTCCTTAGCATCTCTTGCCTAAGAGTCATTTGCTCTGCTGGTGGAGATTACTGTTAAATTTGTTTCCTCTTTCTGACTCCTCCCCTCTAGGTCAGGAAGCCCTAAAAAGGAAACTGGGGCTTTGTTTCCAGTGCTACAGCTAGAGGCAGTTATCCATTCATCCCTTCTTCAGGCTTGACTGCCTCTTTCCTGGAATCCAGCTCCAGGAAAGAGTTGTGACATTTGAGAAAGTAGGTGATAGGCCAACACAGTTCTAAGAAATATACTTGTTGAACTCATCTATGCAGAAGGCACTGTTCTAGATGCTTTCATGCACATTATTTTATATACTCTACTTGTCTACCCTGAAATTGGCTTTATTATTACCAGTTTTGAGTTGTGAAAACTAAGACTTAAAAGTGTAGGGGTTCACAACTGGCCTTCACAAAATTTGCCACTTTAGCATGTGAATTATTTTGAACTGGAGGCAATCAAAGACCTTGCAGGCTCACAAGAATCTTTTACTTCTCTCTTTAAATAATTTAAATTAGGGCTGCTGTGGGAGTTCCCTGGTGGTGTAGTGGCTAAGGCTTTGGTGCTGTCAACGCTGCAGCCTGGGTTCGATCCCCAGCCAGGGAACTACCCACATTAAAAAAAATAAATAAATTAGGGCTGTTGTAATTATTATTCCATAATAAATTATAACCAGAAATGACTTTTTATGACAGGGCAAACTTCTGCTTACTGAACATCTGCTCCTCTTACCATCTTTTCTTCACTCTGAAGCCTCGAGATGATCCTTAGATCACAATGTCATATATAACTCATTTTTCTTTTTTGTCTTTGAACCTCTCATGTATACGGGGTTCCCATGCATACATATATATTAAATTGTGTTATTTTCTCTTATTAATCTGTCTCACATGAATTTAATTATTAGATGAGCTGAAAAAAACCTAGGAGAGTAGAAGAAACTTTCTTCCCCCACAGAAGTTAGGTCTTATAGTCAAGGTAACACAGGGTAGTGGCAGGGCCTGGATGTAGGACTTGATCCTTGATGACTCCAGATCCCAGGCTCTCTACATTCTACCCTTTTGCACCCTCAACATTAGACTATGGGTGTGTCTTAAACTTTATTGTTGATGAGCTTGTGAAACAGCAGACGTAGATTCCATAGGTCTGAGGTGGGGCCCAAGATTCTGCATTCTCAACAGTTTCCAAGTATTGCTAATGCCAATGGCTTAGGCAATCATATTTTAAATATTAATAGCAAGGCTTTCCAGTACTTTTATTTACATATACCCTTATTGGAGCCTTAGAATCAAACTTTGAGCTGAGTAGCTTAAGCGTTACACTAAGTATAGAGATGAAATACAGGTAAGGAAAGTGTGACACAGAAAGGTTAAATGACTTGATTAGGGTCCATACAACCAGCAGGTGGTGGAGAAATATAGTAGAAACAGAATATACTAGCTTTATTTTGTAGTTACATAGCCATGCTCTCCACAAATTTTCATTGCTTTGCAATTTGGAGATCTGGCTAAGAAGTGTTGCTGATGGAGATTAGGGACAATTGGAATCAGCTCTCTAAGTTACTCCTGAAGCTTCTCATTAAATGACAAAGTCCCTCTCTACAAAGGAAATTAAGGCTTTGCTGATGATGGAAGTAGGGTGATAGTTTAGTTCCAAGTTCCTCTTCCCTAACCATTCACTTAAAGTAGCATTCATACACAGACCTGTGAAATGACTAATCAGCAGTCCTGTCCCATCTGATTTCTTTAAATGATGTTCCATTCTGACAACCTTATTAAGTGACCTTCCACCTTTTTCTTTCTGATTTTCTTTTTTGTTTTGTTTTATTCTATTTTCATCTTAAATGAAGTAAAAGGAGAGGGCAGCCCATTGATTCTAGCAGTTCTATCACAAGGGGGAAAAACCTTTTTGTTTTGTTTTATGTTGATATTGGGAGAAGAAAGACCTCCAACCTGAAAGAATTTCCATTTTCATCTTAAGATCTGGACTGTCATTCTATCTGTTGAGTATAGATTTTTTTTCTTTTGCCTAAGGTTTAATTTTGAACTATTCTTATAATCCTTCCTCTTGCCAGTGAAGCAGACAGCCATTATAAAAACTTAAAGGTGGTTTAGAAGTGGAAAAATTATCATTATGGAGATATTTCAACTTCTCTCAGATATAGTTCCCCTATTGCCTCTTCAAAAACACAACACAGAAGTTCCCTGGTGGTGTAGTGGCTTAAGGCTTCGGCACTGGCGCTGTCAGTGCTGCGGCCTGGGTTCGATTCCCAGCCAGGGAGCTACCCACATACCAAAAAAAAAAAAAAAGAAGAAGAAGAAGAAGAATAGGCAAAGTTACTTCTTTAGTGCTGGGACTAGCTCCCATTACCCCTTTGTAAGGTGAAGAGGGTAAAGGGCCCTTTGTGCTGCTGTTGCTTGCCCATATGGTCCTGTGAACTAGAGGAGACTTTTTTTTTTTTTTTTTTTAATTTATTTTTGTTAGACTTATTGGGGTGACATCTGTTAGCAATAAAGGAGACTCTAGGAAGTTTATGAAAGGAGTTAAGGACAGCCCTGGTTAATAATAAGTTGAGTCATTCTCCTTTGCTTTAGGAACATAATAGTTTGCCTGTGTTCTCTGAATTTAGCTTTAGATTGATTCTCTTTTAAATAACCTTTTTCTGAAGGATCTCTTCCCTTTTCAATCCTATACCCGTCAGCTCAGTACAGCTCAGTAACTTTGTCCTGCCCCAACAGAAAGAGGAATTTTAAAGTCTAAAAAGTACCCTATGCATGTACCTTTTTGGAATTTATACAATATCACTGGTTCAAATGATTTTCAGTGCAACCAGAGAGCAATGCAATAGTTACTAGAAAAGGTGTCTCTGGCCTTTTGGCAAAAGGAGGAAAGGTGTAGACTTGCTTTGGGATTAGTTTTTGTGTGAGTGTAATCTTTTTAGTTTGCAAAGTGCTTTCACATTGTAATTTAATTATCACAAGATAATCCTGTGAGTTGTGTAGTGGGCAGCACATTATAGATGAAGAAACGGGGGCTTACTTTCATTCTCATTTTATCTTCAAAATAATCTTATGCAGAAAAGCTGATTTCCTTGTCTAAGCCTTTACAGCTATTAATAGTATAGTAGTCTGCCCTTATCTATGGGGGCTGTGTCCAAGACACCCATTGGATACTTGAAAGTGGTGGTACAGAACCTTATATATACTATATTTTTCCCTATATATTCGTACTTGATTTATAAACTGAGCACGTAATAGATTAACAATAAAAATAATAGCAAAATAGAACAATTATAACAATATACTGTAAAAGTTACATGAATACGGTAATATTGTACTATACTCACCTTTTCACTTAAAGGAAATACTTTATGGCTTCTCTTAGCATACCTATTCCTGTGCTTTGGAGGCATTACTAAGTAAAATAAGGGTTACTTGAACACAAACACAGCAATACCTTAATACCTTGACAGTCCATCTGGTAATAGCTGGCTACTAAGGTGGGAGCATATACGATGTGAATACATACACTGGACAAAGGGATGATTCATGTCCCAGTGGGACACAGCAGGACAGTGGGAGATTTTATCAGGCTCCTAAGAACAACATTCAATTTAAAACTTAAGCATTGTTTATTTCTGGAATTTTCCATTTAACATTTTCGGACCATGGTTAACTGAAACAGTGATAAGCAAAACCATGGATAAGGGGAGGCTACTGTAGTATAATTGGTCATCTTTTTCAATGGTAGTGTTGAACTTTTTGTTGCAACTCAACAGTCTTCTCATAGAAAGTTGTTTTTCTTTGGGGAAAAGATGTATCACTAAACATAGAAAAACATAGACTAGCTACACAATTTTTCTTTGCAGTAAGGAGTAGCCTTTGTTGAATCTCAGACCCATCTTTCTGGATCATTTTTCTTCCTGAAGTGTATATTTAAAAATTCCTTTGGGTGCTGGTGTACATGTGATAAACTCCCAGGTTTTGCTTGGCTGAAATGGCTTTATTTCACCCCCCCTTAATATGTTTTCCTCCCCTAGCTATTGCTCTTAGGGCTTTGAAGATACTCCAGTGGTTTCCATTGTTGTTGTTGAGTAGTTTTTTGTCAGCTGTTATTTGTAGATGTTCTATTATCTTCCTTGTGCTTTTACTAGGAGTGTTTAAGGTAGTGTTGTGAAAGTCTGCCTCTGCCTGTGGACTCTCCTAGACTAACTGGAGAGGTTGAAGTGTTGCCAGACGACTAGGTGCTGGAGAGAATTTACCAGCAGGGTTAAGTAATTGATCAGTTTCCTTATTTTTCTCAGGGCCACTCACAACAATTGACAGCTAGATTGGAATGGGCTTAGGCAACAAGCTGCCTTTCTGACCTTTTTCCTCTGTGCTGAACAAAGCCCAGCCCTGGAACCCAGGTGGTGGCAAACAGTCTCTTCAGGGAATACTAATGAAGCTCTGGATCCCAGAAGCAAAGTTAAACCTACTGCTGCCTCCAGACTTGGTAGTGCCTTCCAAGATCCTCAGGGCCTTTTACAGCTTTCTTTTGTCAAACTGTCCTTACAGGCTAAGAGGAAGAGAGGTTGAGTCACTGTCATTATTTCTTGTTAATACAGAGGAGGGAGGAGTAACTATGGCATAAATGTCTGTGTTTTCTTTGCAGAATGCATCCTGTCTTGTTCTTGCTGCCCGGCATGCCAGTGCTTCCTCCATGGTAAGTTTTGGAAAAGAGGATGTAGAATCATTGAGGCTGCTTGACCTTAGATGGGACCGGGGATAGTTTGGCTACCACCCACATTCATCATTATCCTGAGTATCTCCTGGAATTGTCCGTTATTATTGCTGTTGTTATAACTCTTTTAAGAAATAATTTACTCAGGATTCCCTGGTGGTGTAGTGGCTAGGCTTTGGTGCTTTCAACGCTGTGGTCTGGGTTCGATTCCCAGCCAGGGAATCACCAAAAAAAAAAAAAAAGAAATAATTAATAGTGTAGTGAGATGGGAATATAAAATACTTTTACCTAATCTTTTTTTAATTGTAGTTAAATGTACATAACAAAATTTATAATTTAACTGCTTTTCCGTTAATTAGTTCAGTGGAAGTAAGTATTCACATTATCATGCAACCATCACCACTATCCATCTCCAAAACATTTTATCTTCCCAAATTGAAACTTGGTAACCATTAAATCAACTCCTGTTCCCCTCTCCTTCTGCCTAATGCTTTAACCTCATCTGTACAGTGAAGTTGACCAGTCTTCCTTGGAAGATAGAGAAAGCCGAATTCTAAAAAGTAGTTTTAATATACTTAAATCTAGCCAACATTTTGACCATCACTTTAGCCTCTCTCCTTTCCTTTTTAGAATTTGAAAGATGTATTGGCTGACCTGATACCTAAAGAGCAGGCCAGAGTTAAGACCTTCAGGCAGCAACATGGCAAGACGGTGGTGGGCCAAATCACTGTGGACATGGTAAGGGTTATGGGGGTTGGGCTGGAAAAAGAAGCTCTTTAATATGCTTCAACAATAGTGCTGTTCTTTTCACTGACTATTCAAAAGTATTTTGTGCCATACAAGGAAATATTAATGCTTAATGGTGTGTATTAGAAATTAGACCGTTCTTTTTTACAGATTTATTGGGCCTAACCTAATTCACCTATAGGAGGGATAAATGAAGTTTTTATTCCTCTTCCCAACCCCTCAGCTTTTGTGGCCAGGGCTCTCTGTCTTTGAATTGATGCTTTACCATCTGTCCAGTTAAACCATAGCTCTCACAGACCCTCCAGAACAGCTTTAGTTAGGATGGCTTCATCTCCATCCCTGAGAATCTTAGCAGCTCAGATGATAATTCCACAGCATTGTTTAGCCATTTGTCTCTACTCCTTTCCCTGTAATAGATCTCATTCTTTTTACTTTGGTTGGTGGGAATGAGGGGGTTAGAGTGAGCAGGAGAAAAAATAAAATTCAATAAGAAAAGGAAGCAAACAGAATCAGACATATCCAATAAAGAATGAGTTTTCAACTTAAAATTTTTATTTCCAATGTTAGTCTTTTTGCAAAGTTCCATACTATATTAAGTTCTTCAGACATCTTCTACTAAAGACATCTTGAAAATCAGAGCTACGTTATCACTCCCATATCCCATGAAACACACTAACAGCTTTCGTCTGAATTATTCTATAAGTTAACATCCTGTTCTTTTTTTCAGATGTATGGTGGCATGAGAGGCATGAAGGGATTGGTATACGAAACATCAGTTCTTGATCCTGAGGAGGTAAGAGATCCTCATGTCACTCACTAATAATTGTTGCATTTACTATTGTGAACACTGTGGTTTAGACCAGTGAGGGTAGAGAGAACAAACTCAAGCACCTACCTTCATATTTTGGAAGGTAGAAAACAGATACTGTGGAATAATTGAAAAATATGTTTACCTTTTTAATAGTATCAACTAGTAAAAACTAAAAGTACAAAGCAGAAGTTAAGTTACCTGAAGATTTAAACTTTAAAAGTTCTATTTTAATATGTTGAAATATCTGGTAAGAGTAGGACCATTCAATTATGTGATTTTCCAGGCTAATAAATTTAATTAAAGTTGTAATTCTTCTTTTCTCCTTCAAGGGCATCCGTTTTCGAGGCTATAGTATCCCTGAATGCCAGAAACTGTTGCCCAAGGCTAAGGGTGGGGAAGAACCCTTGCCAGAGGGCTTATTTTGGCTGCTGGTAACTGGACAAGTTCCAACAGAGGAACAGGTACATTAGCTTTTCTCATTCCCCTCCTCCTTTTGCCTTTCTCTAACCTTAGACATTTAATCCTGACCTGGCAGTGGGTGGTAGTTTATAGAGATGTGCAGTGAGGGGAATGAATCAGAGCAGAGTTCTGTATAAGTGGATTGGGTTGAATTCTCTTGGATTTTCTCTACTCAGATGTCACTGTCTTTATTTCTCTTCTTTTTCCTTGCCTAGTTTGATCAGTATCTCCTTTTCCACAGGTATCTTGGCTCTCAAAAGAGTGGGCAAAGAGAGCAGCTCTGCCTTCCCATGTGGTCACCATGCTGGATAACTTTCCCACCAATCTACACCCCATGTCTCAGCTCAGTGCAGCCATTACAGCCCTCAACAGTGAAAGTAACTTTGCCCGAGCATATGCAGAGGGTATCAGCCGAACCAAGTACTGGGAGGTAGGAAATTTTAGTGTGGTGATTGATGTGTGATAGGGAATCAGAGGACTTGAGTGTGAAGGAAGAAAAAGGAATGTAGCATCTTCAGGAAAATTATTTCTCTGAGTTCTACCAGAAACTCATTAACTCATTTAACAAATTTTCATTGTAGGCTTGTTTTTTGTCAGTCTTTGGGATTACAAAGATAAATGGAGCATGCTTTCTGTCACCAAGGTTATTGGTTTGGTTAAGGTAATGTACATGTTAAAAGGAAATAATTCAGTAACCCTGCTATAATAGAGGTATGTACACAGCACTGGAACATCAAAAAGGATGGGACTTAACTGCAGGATCCCTAAGGCCAATTTCATAGAGTATTGTCACCCTAGCCCCAAATGCTTCTAACTCCTTTTCTTCAAAGAAGGGAACCTTGAGAAATCTTACAAGTTGGGTGTGAATGGCAGCTAAGACAACTCTGGAGCCTAGGACTAGTGTTAATTAGCCACAGTTCTGGACTAGCTCACTCAAGATACCTGTCAGAAACTAAAGCAGGAACTGAATAGTTAGTATCCTGGAAGTAGGATCCAGGATACTGAGCTTTATTTTCTGAAAATGAAATGTGACCTTAATAGTTAGTACTCTGTGGTTGTAGTAGGAGAAGACTGTTGTGCCTTGTCCCAATGCATACTACATAATTCCTTGCATCCTCTTTCTATTTTGGTATGTGGGTAGTTCCCTGGCTGGGAATCGAACCCAGGCCACAGCATTGACAGCGCCAGCGCCGAAACCTTAAGCCACTACACCACCAGGGCACTCTTCATCCTCTTTCTAATACCTCACATACAAATACTGGGTAAACTACAAATTTTCTGGCTAGGTTTACAGGACATCTTATTTTCTTTTATTGCTTATTCAGAAACAGGCAATATTAGAACAAAAGAGTTCCTTTTTGCAGAACAGGAATATTAAATTATTTTTTACCAGAAGATGCCGACTGCCACGAAGGCCCCAAAGAGTTCACTATGATGCAAGGCACAAAATGGTCTATGAGCCATAGCATGGCCCACTGATATGATAAAATCCCTTGGGATTTTGGCAAATCCTGGTTTTATTTGGCTGGTCAATATTTATTCGATGCCAAATGTGTATAGAGAATTATGTTTGTTCTTGGGGGAAAGAGAGAGGGAGAGTTTGGAATTGACATTAGTCTGGTTGACATTGAGGAGGAAGGTATTGGAATGGTACAGAATACACACATTCTAGAGTTGCACACCAGCAGGTTCAGAAGGTTGTATAACTTGAATATATTGCTTTTCATTTTCTTTTAAAAATGTTATTCAAGTAATTGTTATATGTGTGGGTCACCGTAACACAAAAGGTTAAATCAAGATTTACAGTTCTGTTTTAAAACTCGTCTTTTAGAAACTGACCAGCCAGAAATGCCTCTTACTACTTACAATGCTGTTGTCTTGACTGTCATGAGGAAAGAAAACAGCTTCTTCTTACTGTATAACAGATGCCTATATTTCCCAAGCATCTAAATATGCTGCATTACTTTACACTGTTCTTTATTGAATCACTGAAATGAATTTGTACTCATCTGCTTTCTATTGCCTCCATTTCAATGTACAGCCATTGATTGATTGTTCTGCCATCATCTGTTTTCAAGATGTCATCTGAGGGTGGCTTTCTTGAGGTAAACATGTTGTATTTCAGGACTTTGCAGATCTTCTGGAGAGTATAAGCAATACTGATGTATTTGTCAGCCTTAGTTTATATGTAAGCCACCAGACATACACCTTTTTAAACAGAACAGAGCAATGGTACTGTCCTGTTTCAAACAGTATGTATGGTCAGCCTACTGACACCTTGAATTTAGCCCAGTGAGACTAGGCTGACCAGACATACCGTTTTAAAATAGTATATCTGGAGTTCCCTGGTGTAGTGGCTTAAGGCTTCAGCGCAGGCGCTGTCAACGCTGCGGTCTGGGTTTGATTCCCAGCCAGGGAACTACCCACATACAAAAAAAAAATAAATAAATAAAATAAAATAGTATATCTGGTCAGCCTGGTTATATACTTAATAAATTAACACTACACAAAAATTAGTACCAGTAACTTTTGTGCTTTAGTAGAGCTTGGTGCTCTTTGCTGCCACATCTTGTAACTCATAAAGGTCAAACACGCTATTTCAATTCAGTTTTCTGTCTTGGTTAATTTAACCATGGGCTATTTAAGAATTACCATTTAAGCATTCAGCTGGTTATTTCTGTTTAAAAATTTGTTAAGGAGTTCCCTGATGGTGTAGTGGCTTAAGGCTTCGGCGCTGGCGCTGTCAGTGCTGCGGCCTGGGTTCGATTCCTGGTCAGGGAACTATCCACATACCAAAAAGCAAAAAATAAATAAATAAATAAATAAAAATAAAAATTTGTTAAGTTTATATTGATCTGAGTCTTTACTAAAATAGAAACATCTGTGTATTTTTTTTACATACACATTCAAAGGATGATCTTCTGCGTACAATAATTTCTTTCATCACAGTTCACATGACTTTAGATATTAGATAGTGTGTAATCTCTTGAGTTGAGTTAGGTCTCTTTCTGTTTAGTTTAACTTTACTCATGATCAGATTACTATGATGCAACCAGTTGTTGGTGAAGTAGCCTTTGCTGAGTTGAATAAAATTTGCAAAGTAGCTGACAATTTTGCTAATAATGCCACCTTTTATAAGGCCTGTAAACAGTATATGTAGGTTTTAAAAGCTCTTTATAATAAGATCATTATCCTAACACCTAACAACTCATGAAAACATGCCAAATATTATGCTTAAGTGCTTTATGTTCATTTTCTGATTTAATCCTCAGGAACACCCTGGGAGGTAGATGTTATTTGTTGTTCTCATTTTTACTGAATGGAAAAACTAAGGGTTAGAGAAATGAAGTAGCTTACCCAAGGTCATGCACTAGTAAGTGGTAGAGACAAGATTCAAATTTGTGTTTGCTTCACTCTAGGGTCTCTTCACCATTAATACTGGCTTTTTTTTTTTTTTTAATACGTCTTCTTAACATTAATTAATAGCTAAATACTTGGTTAGAATTTTATTAGCAGTAGAGATAGTGGCTCATAGTAATGATTATGTTCAATTTCATTACCTTTATTCCAGACTGTTGGGTTGGTGACCTGTTTTAACATCTTTTTTCCAAGGCTTTATAGATGAAGAATGAGTCGGTATAAGTAGCTAAATAGCACTTTGTCTTAGCTTATGAGAGAAGTAATAAGCAGGAATTCTCTGCCAGAGTTTTGTTGTTGTTTGTTTTGTTTTTGACTAGACAGTATGGGCCACTAAAAAAAGTAGGCTAAGGATCACACATTGTGTATCATACCTCATTTATACTTGTTGCTTTATAAACTTCATCTTCACTGGTAGAAGTTGAAACAGTCTCCTTTTTGTAGTTTATCATGTGGCCATTCACACTTTGCATAGGATTTTGAAAGTTAGTATGTACTTCACAGATACCATTTCGCCTAGCCAGGGATCTGTTCTTGGCATTCTGCTAATGAATCCAAGTCCCTTAGAACTATATATCCTTGATGCAGGCTTCTAGAAGTAACCTACGTCTCTGGGGGAGTAAATCTTCAAGGAGATATAGGTAATAGTGTGATCATCATTTAAGTATTCTGTGAACTTACAAGTGTTAACTGAGTATCTTTTGCTTCCAGTAGTTTAATTTTGGCAGTATTCTCACTTGAGTCCTAGTAGCATTGATAAAATTCATTGTGTGATTGAGTATATTTGACTTAATAGAAATTAACTCATTTAATTGGTTATTATAAATTTTGCTCTTTGTTTCAATAGAGCTACTAAGACCTCATAACCTAAGAGCATTTAGCCAGTTAGCTTGATAGTATAGCACTATGTAATGTCAAATCAGCAATTATGTACTCTATGCCTTCTATGTACGTGGAACTGTGGATAAAAGAAGAATTTTTTTAAATTATTAAAAATACATATATACTAAAATCCTGTCCCTTTTCTAAAGGAACTTAGAATTCCTTTGAGAAGATAAAACAAAAGTTGAGCAGGCTATTATAAACATCACAAAAAGAGAGACAACCAGATGTTATGTTTCTCTTAATAAATGAACATAACACTATTTATCAGATTGTGTTGCTAAAAAAAAAAAAAAGAATGAACCTGAATTGGTCATGCCCCTCTATAACTCTCAGTTTATAAGAAATACAGTGAACAGAGGAGCATGTTAAATGACATCACAGGTATATAAGGAGCAAAATGTGTGGGAAATTCTATAGAACTGATTATATGATTTTCCACAAATTACAAATTTTAGGAGTTCCCTGGTGGTGTAGTGGCTAGGCTTTGGTGCTGTCAACACTGCAGCCTGCATTCGATTCCCAGCCAGGGAACTACCCACATTAAAAAAATAAATAAAATTAAATTGATTAAAAGAGACTTCAGAGACATATCAGACAATTGCAAATGTTATTTTTAGTCCTGAGTCAAACAAATGAGCTAGGAAGGTTATAATCGGGGTAATTTGAATATATATTTAATGACACAGAGAATTTGTTAAATTTTTTTTCAGTGGGATATGGTTTTGTGATTCTGTTTATGAAGGACCTTTATCTTTTAGAGATAACACATTTGAATATTTACATGTTTAACCATATGATGTCTGGCATTAGCTTCACATAATTTGGGAAAATAAGTGAAACAAGAGTGGCCATGAGTTAGTAATTGTTTTAAGCTAGATGATAAGTGCTTATTAGCTGAGTGCGTTACCTTGTATAAGTTACCCTAGCCAAGCCCCAACATCAGGATGATTGTAAGAAGGGAGAGACAGACAGACAGACAGACACACACACATACACACACACACACACACACACACGTACACACGTGTGTGTGTGTGTGTGTGTGTGTGTGTGTGTGTGTATGGGCTGTCTGGAAGGTGTCCAGGCATGTCCTAATGAAAAACTATGGCTGGATTTTTCCTGGACAGCCCTTGAATATCTAGCACAGTACCTGTGATAGTAAGTACTTAAAAAATGAAAGCCTTTTGCTGTTAACTAACAGTTGAATGCCACTATTTGATGTTTAGTATATATGGTGAATTTTCATTGAAAGATGGAACATAGAATTAATTATTAAAACCTGGTGTCTTAGCACATTCATTGAGTACAAAGTCATGTAGCAGGAAAGATCATGATTAAACAAACATACAAAGGTTCAAATTGTACCTCTGGCATTTAACCGAATGCTCTGAACCTCAGTTCCCTCATCTGTAAAATGGAGGTTGTTATATACTTTGTAGAATTGTAAAAATTGGGAATGATGTTTTAATGTACATGTGATAGTATATATAAATCACTTAGTACAGTGCCTGGGTCATAATAGTTATTCAGTTAAGTGGTTATCGTTATAACCACTTAATATATAACCATCAATCAAAATAGCCCAATCTATGGGGGACAAATAGTATCCCTGCCTAATTCCTTGTTGATAAATCTTTTTCTTTGTTTCTCCATTTTTCTCTTCCCTATCTCAGTTGATTTATGAAGACTGTATGGATCTGATTGCAAAGCTACCTTGTGTTGCTGCAAAGATCTACCGGAATCTCTACCGTGAGGGCAGCAGTATTGGGGCCATTGACTCTAAGCTGGACTGGTCCCACAATTTCACCAACATGTTAGGCTATACTGATGCTCAGTTTACTGAGCTCATGCGCTTGTACCTCACCATCCACAGGTGAGCTAGACCCAGCAACCATAGTCTGGATTGGTGGGAAATTTTAGGAAAAATTCCTTAACTGTCTCGTCTTCTGGGAACAGGTAGTGGGCAGCAAGGTGATGGAAACACAACATAAGGCAGGTCTGGGCAAGATGTCAATCACAGTCCACTGTTGGACTGCCAAGAAATTTTGGGGTGATGGCCTGAATAATAAAATAAATGGCTTGTGGACCGTGAGACTTGGACAAAATTAGAAGTAGCCCTTGTCCTGGAAAAGCCTGTCAAAGCCTGGTTTAAGGGGTGATACAGAGCAAGAAAAGGAGTCTAGGGAAATTACCATAACTATGCCAAGAGAAGATAGTGCTTCTAGCTGGGAAAAGGTACTAGCTGCTCTCATTAGATTGTCCTTTAACTTTCCAGGAGCTCCCTCTTCTGGCCATTGCTTATTAAATCTGGAGTGAGAGTCAGGGATCTTGGCACACAGGCATCATCAACCAGTAACCTCGCAGTTCTGTGGATTAGTGAACAAAGGCTGGTAATGAGATTTGGACACCTCCTACAAGAGCTTATGTATAACTGACTGGTTATAGGCTGGTGTGAGCCGATAACTAGGCTAGTAGTGACAAATAAGAGAACAGCAAGGTCTGTGTTTCCATATTCTGCCCCCTTTTCTTCTCTTTCTCTTGGCCTTGATTCTCCTTTCTTATTTCCCCACAGTGACCATGAAGGTGGCAATGTAAGTGCCCATACCAGCCACTTGGTGGGCAGTGCCCTTTCAGACCCCTACCTATCTTTTGCAGCAGCCATGAACGGATTGGCAGGGCCCCTACATGGACTGGCAAATCAGGTAAGACTATTATTCTTTTTCTTTTCCTGCTTCATGTTTTTCTTACTCCCATGCTTTTTTTTTTTTGCTGATATTGGTGTTCTCTATTGGCCTATGTATTGATACTCTTTTATTCCCCAAACTTTTTATTCTCCAAACCTTACCCATAGGAAGTGCTTGTTTGGCTGACACAACTACAAAAGGAAGTTGGCAAAGATGTGTCAGATGAGAAGTTACGAGACTACATCTGGAACACACTCAACTCAGGCCGGGTAAGCAGAGCTGCTAAGCAACTAGGAAAGAAGCCAAGACCCAAGTTCTACAATTTGGAAGAATTAAAAAGAAAAGAATGACAAGAGATCCCTAAATTAGAGTTGGTTTTGTTTGTTTGTTTTTCTTTTTGTCTACCGTGAAGAATTTAGAAAAGACAAGAGTTCTACCAGAGAGTACAACTGGGTTTTTCCCCCCTCACCCTTTACAGGTTGTCCCAGGCTACGGCCATGCGGTACTAAGGAAGACTGATCCACGATACACCTGTCAGCGAGAGTTTGCATTGAAGCACCTCCCTCACGACCCCATGTTTAAGTTGGTTGCTCAGCTGTACAAGATTGTGCCCAATGTCCTCTTAGAGCAGGGCAAGGCCAAGAATCCTTGGCCTAATGTAGATGCTCACAGTGGTGTGCTGCTCCAGGTGCGTCCTCCTTTCCCTGCTTTCCCTCTTTTGAACCAAACCATGCTGTTCTGCCATGCACAAAATCAACTCCCAAGTGAGAGCAGGGAATCTTATACTGCTTTCCTTACCCTTTTGATAAACTTGCCTATAGTGGGAGAAGTGTGGGCAGGGGGAATGGGGTAAGTACTCTTTTTACAGAATTCCAGTTGCTGTACTTTTCCCAGTATCATTTTTATTTAAGGCTGCCTTGGGTTAGGGTTTCTGTCATCCTGGATTTATATATGCCACTACCTCTGGGCCTTTTAACGAAATATTTTTCTCTTTTACCTTACAGTACTATGGCATGACGGAGATGAATTACTACACAGTCCTGTTTGGGGTGTCACGAGCATTGGGTGTACTGGCACAGCTCATTTGGAGCCGAGCCCTAGGCTTCCCTCTAGAGAGGCCCAAGTCTATGAGCACGGATGGTCTGATGAAGTTTGTGGACTCTAAGTCAGGGTAAAATGAGACTAGGGGAAACTACCAGAAAGTGAGAGAGCTTAGGGGGAAAAAAGAAAAGTATACTTTTATTTCAGGGGACTTTTTAAAATTTAAGATTAAATTGTATCCGAGGTACTGATAGTAAGTTTGAGGTTAAAATATAAATTAAGACTTCAAAAGATAAAAATTGACCCCTCCTTCTCTAACCAGTTCCTTTCCCTTGCCTGATACGAGTTGCTCATCAGCTGTATGATGACCAGGACTAATGCATGTGGTGTGTTAGATCTGGACCCCCTCTCCCACCATCTCTAGAGTGAGAATCTGGCTCCTCTTTCCCTGGGTCAATGCTGGTTGCAGAAAATCTACAGTCACTTCGGAGCTTTAGGTTCCACTCTGCCCAGCCCTCAATAGGCCAACAAACCAGGACTCTGCCCCTTCTGTTTTCATAGGAATCATGTTCGATTGTCACCTGTACCAAGCTGATTGCCCTTTCTTATGTGCATAGACACTTCCTCACAAGACCTGTTGGTTAGCTGGACATGCTTTGGCATTTTTTTATGCTACCAGATGACCATAAAGACCACAGCATTTGTTGTTACTGGCACAAGTGTTTGATTTTTATTTCTCTTTTTTAAATTATCCCATGAAAATTAAGATCTGGGAGTATTCTGTTCCCTGCTACTTTAATACTGCCTTAGAGATTTTCTATACCTGCTGCACCTCAAGCTGAGGATGCTCTGGACCTTCCCCTCTTGGTGTACCTACTAGAGACCTCTTTCAGCAGGTTGTACATACCACTGTCTGATATGTGGTCTTTCCTAGTCGTTTGGCTTTATCAATGCTTAACATGAAATAAGCTTTTTGCTTCCACAGAACACAAGCCACTACCTTTTGCTTCCATTTATTTTAGTATGCTGTGGGCCATAGAATAGGGACTTGGGAATGACTGGCATGATATCTTCATGGTCTAGTCCCAGGAGTACTAGCACCTCTTTCTGAACAGAGAAATGATTAAGGTTGGACCTGGTTTCCTTTGAATAACAGGTCCTGGGGCTGAGGGCATTAAAAATAGTAAGCCTCCCTCCTCAATCCCCTGCCACGAGGAAATATACCTTTATTTATCAAGTTACTTATCCTGCCCCTTCCCTAAACACTCAGTACAGTGTTTTAGAAGCCTCATTTGCACAGGTTTCCAGTGACTTAGAATGCTCTACTGTCTTTTCTTGAAGAAAGGATTGAAATACACTCCTGCTGTGCCCCCTTCCTCTCTCACAACTCCTGCCTGTGTTTATGTGGCTCCCTAATCCCCAGAACCATGCTATTGAGGTGGATACACTGTCTAGAAACCCCTGGGTAAACTTGTCATGCTGCAGACTTCAGGTTGTTCTGTATAAAATACAAAATAAATAAATGTTTTTATTAACAATGCTTGAGCCTGCTATTAAATAAGGCCTGGAATAATCTGTTTTGAGGTAAGGACTCTGGCTGGCAAGATCCCGGACTTAAGCATGTTATAATTTGTCATGTGCATTCCTTTATCTTTAGGCGGGTTTGGCATTCCTTTACAGTAATGTGAATACAGGCTCCCTGTGAGATTTCCGATGGGTATTTCTATCTTTCTTCAAGGTTAGAAATCTTTGACCTTTAGTCCCCATCCTTCCTAATTTTGTTATAAGATAGAACACTCAGGACTATAGCTTCTCAACTATAGTTGAGACTTCACAACTGCTTATATGACTAATCCAAGGAAACTGGTCCAGCCCACTGGGTAAAAGGAACAAACTATACCAAGGACAAATGGGTAGGACTGCTAACTCAGGACATGAGCCACTGGAGGGCTCTGGTACTTCATGGAATGCCTATTCTTTGCAGCTTCCTTTAAGGAGGCCCCTAAAATAAGAGGTGGTCCTGAGGGCATCAGTTATATGGGAGGGCTGAGACCAGTTATTCTGTCCTGAGACTCCTGCTGCAACTGACCTTCTGAAAAGGTCTATTAATAGGCAAGGGAGTGGGTACTAGGTCCTGGCTTGTAGCATGTACTACTATAGTTAGCAGGGACACTATGTCCAGGAGGCCTTCTTGCACCTCCCCTAGGAAGGAAGCCATGACTTTTCTTCTCTGCTATATCTATATTATTCCCCCAAGAAATAATGTAAAAAAGGCCAAATTCACATTGTCATGATTAATTTATTGAACTGTTATAAAAACTCAGGCCAAGTGGAAGAATAAGGTACAACCCAAGAGTACAGCTCTGTTCAGTGCTTTTTTTTCTCCTTGCCCCAGGCTCTCCACTAACATGGAAATAGTCACAAAGCAAGGTCATGTGGATTTCAAGCTAAGGCCAGATTTCCAACATCTTCTCAGGCATTTCAGGCAAGCAAGAGTCACTGATCATCTAGTACCTCTGTCACAGGAAAAAACTCAGTTTATTCAGTCCTTGAGAAAAGTTGCTATCTTCCCCTGGTCAGACAGTAAGGCACCTTGGAGGCTCAGATAACCACACAGTCCTAATTATAATTCAGTGTGAAAAGGCTGTAGACATCACAAATACGGGGTTCTCAAGATGAGCCTGACCATTTCCTAAGCATGTTTCCCTGCCATAGCCCCCTACCTTTTCTTTCCCCCAACATTTCCAACAAGCTTAGAGTCCAATTTGGGGGGAATTGAGAGGAAGAACAGTATTATGAACACAGACTCTTCTCTCAGATTGGAGCAGGAACCAAATAAATAAGAGAATTGGGTGGGGAGGGAGAGGAGAGGAGAAATTAAGGAACAGTCCTTTGCCTCAAGTCTGGTGTACCTCATGAAACATCAGTTCACGGGGGATGACTGTTTCTGGACCAAACTTGGTAGCTGCCCGGCGCTCGAAGGCAGCAACATTCTGTTTGACAACCTCATCAAAAAACATGGTGGCCAGCTGGGAGTGCAGCAGAGAACGAAATTCAAAGGAAATCTGGGAATGGGTGAGAGATAGAAACTCTTTAACATACTGGATAGTCCCTGGCCAAAACACAGGGATACTTATTCAGTGCCTTTTCTTCTTCCCCTCTAGTTCCTTAGATCCCCTCAAAAGCCCTAACTTAGATCGGAGCACAGTATACGTTTGATGAAGACTTGTGGAAAGTGTCCTTGACTTGGGAAATACTAAGTGCTAGCTGTACATTAAGAATAACTGTCACAGTACTTCAGCTTTGCCCTCACACCCAGTGGTAGCCCTGTGCCACACAGCCTCCTGACTCACCGAAAAGTCCACAGTGCAAGTTCGGGGGTAGGCAGGAATACCAGGGCTGAATCGCCAAATGGTCTCTAAGTGATTGAAGAGCTTGCCATCAGTGCAAACAGCCTAGAATAGGACAGTCAGGTATTTAAACAACATACAATGGAATAAAACCTATACTAGGTATAGGAGGCTATAAGAAGGAATTGAAAGCTATTTTCCTTTCCTTTTAATATTTTATTAGGGAAGTAGTTGACACGTGGAGATAAAATCATGAGGAAGGCCAAAACGGGCCTTAAATGTGAAAGTGCTAGGGAACACAAAAAAACTTATCAGTCCCTTCCAGACAGGCCTCACCTTGACCATGTGAGGTTTGACCATGGAAACAGCAGAGGTATAACGTTCCATGACAGGTGGAAAGCCAACCTCCAACTGGGCTTTCAGGTGACCTTTGCGGCTGGATACCACCAAAGACTTCTTACACCAGGGCACAAACTCGCGGTACTCCTGGACATTGGACACCACCTCGTACATCTCCTGCATTGAATACCTAGGGGGAGGAATTGGAGAACCCAAGGAACTGCCAGCTGGTTCAGGCTCTTTGCCCTGGGTGCTGTCCCCCCATTACCTTTGCCCACTAACCATGCAACTTCAGAAACTAAAGATCGCAAATAATCCTGAATAAATGACTTCACAAAAGCAAATGTGAAAATTTTCATGATGTTAATGTTATGTTTTGCAGTTTACAGAATGCTTTTGCATTTACTATCTACTTTGATCTTAAGAGGGATCATCTAGGAAGAACAGGTTGTCATACAAGGTCTGAGATCACTGTAGCCCTAGGTACATTATCTGTGCCTGCATTTACTCACCTGCAAATCAGACCTGATTCATAGGTTTGTTGAGAGGGTCGAATAAAATCTATGTAAACACCTAAGCAGCCTAACTGCTAGCAGTAGCAAGTGCTCAATCAGTGCTAGCTCAGAATACATAACAAAGTCAGGTCAGCAGAGAAATAATACCCTGTTGTCTTATGATACTATACTGTCCAACTCTAGGCACGTTTCACTTAATGCACATACACAGCAACCAGGAAGTGGGAAATTAAGGTCGAAAGGCTGGCAGGGAAGGATAAAGGATCAGTAATATAGCCAGGAGAGAAATGGCCAGGGATGAATCTTGCCCACTATTGCTACCTTTGCATTCTAACCTGGACATGGTTATTTGTCTGGCGGGGAAGGGAATGTAGAGGGATGCTGGACATGGGGAGGATGCTCACCCCATGATCCTACGCTCAGAGTAAGCCTTTCTCTTGTTGGTGAAGGGAGCAGCAAAGCCCATGAAGGAACGGCTGGGAGGTAAGCCAGCCTCAGCCGCCAAGGCTTTGGCAGCCCGGGGCAAGAGGAGGCTGCAGGAAATCAGAAATCTACGGCCAAAAGGAAAGGAGAGACAACGTCACGATTCTTTGTGTTCAACCATTCCAAGGAGAAGGGGAAGAGGAGTGCATCCTAGAGGAAGGTCGTCCAGGCAAGCTTTTCCCCCCAGCACCTGCTGCAGCCCGCCAGGCAGTCACGAGTGCAAAAGGTCGAGGGCGGCCGAGGACAGTGCCGGGGAAGGAGATGGGAGAAAGCGGGGTGCGTACGAACTGCCATTTGCTTTTGGGGGCTATAATGCTGCTGAAAGTTAGGAAGCATCACAGCCCCCAGGGCCTAGCCAAGCCTGTTGCTGCCAGGGCGTCCGCGAGGGGCAAGAAGTGGTTGTGCACCCACCCCAGGGACCACCCCTCGCGAATAACTTGCAAATGTATTCCCCAAAGCTCTATACTGGACCCCAAGGTTGCACGCCTCCACCACGAAACTTCGGGGTCCTAGGCGACCCCTTTTCCTCCCGCGCGGCCGCCCGCACCTCCCTCTCACCTCATTGGTCGCGGCGGTCGCGGAAGGCCCGGGGGCGGGGCCGGGAGAAAGCCCCGGTGGAGCCGGAGGCCGCAGCAGCGCTGAGCTGCTGCGCGCGTCCCGGCCGGGAGCCGCCGCGCGCCCGCCGAAGCCATGCGCGCGACCCTCCCTGGCCCTCGCCTCTGACACCGCTGCGCCTTCCTCACTCCAGAGGGAGGGCAGTAGGAAGCGGCCGCCGGGTTGGTTCAGGGACCCCGAGCGCAGAGGTGGCTCGGGCAGCGTCTCCTCTAGCCTGCTCCCGACTGGGCGGCGGGGTGAACTAGAACTGAAGCTGCGACCGCTGCTCCCGCAGCTCCCAGTACCCCCACGTCACGCCGTTGCCATGGCTCGGGACCGGGAGAGGGAGGAAGCAAGGGGACAATGCGGCCTGTCGGGAGATGTAGTTTCACACCTCTGGCGAGAAAGGGCACTAGAGTGTGTATTTGAGATGTAGATATGGCCCAGTGGCGCGAGGTCCCCAGGCGAGCTATATTGGCTAGTGTGGGGTCACGAACCTGATACATAAACACAAAGGCGACTTCGTGGGTGTGTCAACAATAGATTCTGTTGATCTTCTGAATTCTTGAGCCTTTATCATACTGTGCCTTGTTTATAGTTAGTCCTGTAAGTTCTATTCATATTTGTAGCCTCCATAGTGCCTAGTGCTGTGTTTTACATCTTTGAGAAAAGAAATGAACGTTCCAAGCTCTGGGCTAAGACTTTACATAGTTTTACCTTTTAATATTTATACAGTAAGTCTGGAAAAGTGTCTGGAAAAGTGTGCACTTGTTGAAGGGTGAGACCCCATAGCCAGAAACCCAGGTAATGAAATGTCACTGTACTACTGCTGTACATCATGATACAAAGAAGAAAAGAAAAATGCTCTTGATAAAAGGAGGAAAACCAAAGAAGGGAGGAAAAAGAGAAAGAAATCAGCAATTAGAGACTGGATTTAGGTGGGTACAAGAAATTCTCCCACATTGTAGTAGAGGAAGGACATTTTAAGAATGGTGGTGCCTGCTGTTATACTTAAAGAGATTTATGCTACTAAAAGTGCAAGCCCCTCCTCTGCTTTCTTTCTAAATCTTTAGTCAAGCGCTCCACATTCAGGAAAGCTTTGCCTGTAGTATTGCGTGGGTGGGTTGGGGGGATAAAACAAAAACAGTGTTGCCTTTCAGATCTAATTGGTGTGTAAGAGAAACATCTTGCCCAGAAACAGAGGCCTGGAAACAGATATATAAATCCTTTGACTTACTTCCACTTCTTTAGATTGGCATTAATTTGGGGCCTTCCACTATATATGGATTAATTTAAAATTTGAGCCCATTTTATCTGAATTTCAAGGAGCAGGAGTCCTCCCCTGAACACTGGCTTACATTTAACATTTTGTAAGGAAGGCACATATTAAAATTGGGGGAGGGGGGAGGGGGGAGAGGACGCCCCCCCCCCCCAGTGGAAGCTAAATATAAAATGATGGAAAGAGAAGTCACATTAGGTAGTGAACTTATTATACATGAAGTTGACAATGCACTGTAGAATTGTATGCCTGAAACCTATGTAATCCTTGCTAACAGATGTCACCCCAGTAAGTCTAACAATAAAAATGAATTTTAAAAAATTGGGGGATAATCTGATTCTTTTTCTCTCCTAACATTTTTCTTTTTCCCTCAGTAGCCCCACCTCAACCATCCAGGATACAGTATCTCCTTCCAGTTTAAAGATGATAAAATGGATCCTTTCTGGGATGGGCATGTAACTTTGACAAACAGCCCTCCTCTTTCCAACCCCACTCTCTTGTCTGGATCCACACTCTCTAAGGGCTTACACACCTGAGACAGCTGCTTAGAGTGAGGAGGAAGGATCTGGCCAGATAAAAGACAGAAGTTAACTGGGGTACTTGACTGAACTGTGACCTCATTAACACTGCCTTAACCGAGTTAACTGCTGCAGAATCCCCAAGGTACTATAGGCCTGCCAAACCAATTTGCTTGTTGTTCCCCCACTAATTAGATTAACTAATTACTGCCATTTAAATACTTCCTAGTCAATTCCTTCTACTTGAAACAACCATTTTCTTGCCATTTCCTGTCATTGTACATCAATAACTTCCTTCAAGTACTGACTCAAAATATACCTCCTCCAGGAAGTCCCTCTTGACTGAACCCATCTCTCAACATTAATGCCATGTAAAGTAGCATATATCCTATATTCTCTAGTAGTCCATGTACATATGTATGTTTTACTAAGTTATATAAGCTCCACGAAAATAGACACTATAACTTACACGTTTCTACCTCTTAACCAATTATTAATAGTATTATATGGCTATACACAAAATGGTGAGTTTTCAAACATTTGCTAGGAGAATGAAATTGAGTCTTAAAGACAGGTGCCTACCCAGATTTATCCAAATATGAATTCAGTAGTCAAATCCAGAAGGACTGTGCATAGGAGTTCTTTGCCATCACCTCCGGCCTCCTCCCTCCTCACCCTGTGCATCTCCCAGAGCCCTGAAAGTATCTGTGTTACCTACATCATATCCCTTTTTTCCCTACTGGGAAATCCTCTTTCTGTGCTCTGAATAATATTAAAAATAACTCTTCTAGCCCTTCCTCCTCCTTCCAGCTGCCCAAAGAACACGGCTGGCAACCTCCCTTGTTCACCTCCACTCCTGTGCCAGAACCAGGCACGTGACTCCAGCTCAACTCCTGACTCCCAATTGCTCGGGTTACCAAGAGCTATTTCAAGCAATAGAGGCCACACAGTCCCCTCCTCCCCATCCTCTGGGCCATATCCTAGCTTAGTTCTTCCTGGAAGGGCCATCATACCCAATAGCCAAGTCAGCATGTCCCAATACCCATATCCATCTTATCCCCAGCTACCTTCAGTTTCTATTTCTTCAGCTTCCTTCTCTTCTCCTTCTCCTTCTCCTCCTCCTCCTCCTCCTCCCCCTTCTTCTTCATCATCAACTGTTAAGTACCTGTTCCCATGTGGTGTTCTGCTAGAGGTACAAAGAATAATTTCAGGGAGTTCCCTGGTGGTGTAGTGGCTAGGCTTCGGTGCTCTCAATGCTGCGGCCTGGGTTCGATTCCCAGTCAGGGAACTACCCACATACCAAATAAATAATAATAATAATAATTTCATGTACACCTTTGCTTTCAGAGAGCTCAAAATCATTTTTTCATAGAAAAACAATGTGCAGTCCTGTGTTTAAAGAAAGACAAGGAATTTAAAATCCATTCTGAACTGTTGGGTACCTGTATGTCAAAGATGTAAGGTAAAATGAACAAAGGGGTGCCATTTAGACATGATTGTGACAGTGTAAACTAAATATGTGTTAAGGAGACCAACAAAAGGAAAAGAAACTGTTAACCAAGGAAGACTTCCTGGAACAGGTTAAGTTTTAAGTAATATTGTGAATTTTACTTTCAATATGGTAAAAAAAAATAATAAAAACATTATTAAAGGTACATATAGTGATAGGTAAATTTCCCTCTCGTTCCTCAATCCCTCTCACCCAGTTTCTCTCTCCAGAAAACAAACAAACAAACCAAAAAAAAAAAACCCTCTGGTACCTGTGTCTTGTGTAGCTTTCCAGTAGGAATCAAGATATTGAAAGCAATGAGAGGGCATAGATTGTTGGGAGAGCAAGGGAGGGATTTTACATCTATGCCTTGACCAGGGGGCAGCGTGCTACACTTCTTAAATTTGTTTCCTTCTTAGAATAGAGAGGTACATTTATTGAATTGCTGAGCTCTGAACAGGACTCTGACTCACCTTTTACATATTGTATCAATTTTTCAATACCCACTTTTCTTCTACCCTCTTTTTCCTTTTCTGGGCTGGGACGCCCTCCATCCTAATCTCCGATTGGCTGCTCTCAATGGAGGAGGGGGAACACCCCCACCCCTCTGGGAGAGAAACCGTTGAGCCTTTTAAAACGTAGCCTCCACCCTACCACCTTAACCTGGGAGTAGAGTAATTAGGGAATCGAGAAGTGTCCCTTCTGTTGGCCTTGGAGGTCGTCAGTTGCCAGCTGTCTTAACCTCTGTGTGTTTGGGGCGGGGGGGGGGGGGCGGTAGCAGGAAAGTCCTTGGGATTTCTCTCTAAAGTCTGAGCACCTTTGCTATTTCCTTTCTACCCAACTCTTGTCACTGCCAGTGGAGATTAGCGCCTTCCCGCCTTCTGAGGCTATTGCCATATATAATCCCCACATCTCCACGCCTGTTTCCCCAAGTCTATGGGGGATGTTGGGATGTTTAATAGCTGACGGGACGAGTGAGCTCCAACGGAGACATTGGGGGCTGGGTGAGATCTGAACAGCCGGAGGCACTGCAGGGCCAAGGCCCAAGTTGCCGCTAGAGTCTGGTGGAGGGACCCCGGGCCGTCAGCCTGGAGCGCAGAGCACCACGCGGCAGGCCTAGGGAGCCGGGTAACGAAAGTGCCAGGTTGGGTAGTCGGGGTCGCTCCGGCCGCCAGGGCAGGGCGGAGGACTCAGCGGCCCGGGGCGGAGCGATAAGCGCCCTGCCGCCGGGCCCAGGACGGCCGCCAGGGAGCGCTGCGGGCTCCCGCTCGCCCGCCCCCCGGTAGGCGGGGCCGCGCTCTCCCCGCAGCCGCCGCCGCAGCCGCCGCCTGGGCCGCCCCGTGTCCCCGGTGGAGCCGCTGCTGCCGCCGCCGGGAGCTCGATGCGGACGGAGCCCGGGCCGGGCCATGGGGATCCTCAGCATCACGGACCAGGTCAGCCCTCCTGCCCTTTTCCACTTCCTCCCTCCATAGCGGGGCGCCGCCGCCACGCGAGCCCGGGGATGTGCGGCCTAGGCTGGGCCCGAGCCCGGGACTCCCGCGGCTCCCGCCCCGCCCCACGTCGCGCTCCCCTCAACCGAGCCGGTGTCCTTGGGGGTCTGGCTACCGGCGGAGACACCGCGGGAGACCCCTGCAGCCAGGACGCCAGAGCGAAGCCCCTCCAGAGACGCCCCCCCAAACCTTGTGTCCCTCTCCCCGGGTTCCGATCCGGCCCGCACCCTGAACGCCGGTTCTCCCTGCAGCCGCCCTTGGTCCAGGCCATCTTTAGCCGAGATGTGGAGGAAGTGCGTTCCCTCCTCTCGCAGAAGGAGAACATCAACGTGCTGGTGAGTTAAGATCAGGGAGGATGGCGATCCCATAATCTGGGCCCTGGTGTTCTGGAACCCTCCCACCAGTGGGGCGGCTCCGTGTCTCCTCGGTTCAGATGAGGCCGTAGCTCTTTCCACCGCGGGATGGGCACCTGCTCTACCTTTGGGAATGAAAGCAGGTTCAGCTCGGAGCACAGATCAGCGGGGCTGAGGATGCCCAGAAGCGGTGTTCTCTTCTGAACCATCGGTGTCTGCAGCGTTCCCTCCTCTCGCGAAAGGAGGAGACTGCTTGGCCCTGACCCCCGGACTCCACTCTCCCTAGGTGCTAGCATTGACCCAGGATTGGGATTTAGAAGCCTGCAGAACCAATGGGAAGAGGTTGTGGGAAGAAGCCTGGGGCTCTCAGACTTGGGCTGGCTGGTATCCTCGTAGTTCTCACCCCCACAGCCGCTCCTCCTTTTTACCTTCCCAGGACCAAGAGAGGCGAACCCCACTGCATGCTGCTGCCTACGTAGGCGATGTCCCCATCCTCCAGTTGCTACTGATGTCAGGTGAAAGTGGGGAGCTGGAAGGTGTGGCAGCTAGGGAGGGGACCTGAGGGGAGGAGCCTCTTTTTTTTTTTCGTATCCAAGGATTGTTCGTTCTCTGGTGCTTGGTCCTGGCAAAGCTACAGCTCCATCCCGATTCCCTGGCCTGATTACTGGCTTCCTTCACTGCCTCTTCCCACCTCCCCTCAAAAGAGGAAATTATATCCCCACAGGTGCTAATGTTAACGCTAAGGACACACTGTGGCTGACCCCTCTTCATCGTGCTGCTGCCTCCCGAAATGAGGTACAGGTCTCTCACCTCCTTTCACCCTTCCAAAGAGCATGAGTTGGTTAAAGGTGAAGGTTAAGGGTTGGAGCATTTCAGTCCTCTGTCCTATAAGCTGGTCTAACCCTGGACAGGGAGAAAACCAGACCTTTGCTCCTCCCTTCTATCCCTAGAACTGGCTGTTAAGGGGGGACTGAGTGTTGCCAGCTGATGTGACGTCAGGGGAGAGCTTAACACTGTGCTGGCAGACTGCAGGGGGCCCTGCTGCCAGGCCTGAGTGACTCATCCCTCCCTGGGGGGCCACCTTGGAGTTTGATCCCACTCTTGAGCACTGAGATTTTTTTCCTTGTGATGGAGGGACAGGGGTAGTGATCTGTTGCATCCCTGCCCCTCTAGCAGCATGAAAGTTGACAGCATAGGAGTCAACCATGCCTCATCAGTTGGGTCCATCAACCTTGAAGAGCAGGAAAAAATAGACCTTCCTCTTGATTAGACAATCACTTCCCTGGCTCTAGCCACCAAGGAAGGGGTGGAACTGAGGCCAGTGGGAGTGGGATAGGTGGTGATTAGGAGGGCTGTTTTGGCCTGGGTCTTGGAGACGAGCTAGTATCTGTTTGCGTACCTAGGTAATGGAAATGATCTTGATGCTTATGGAAGGGCTGAAGGAAGGTGTTCAGGAGGATTCTGTATCCTAGAAGTAGTGGAGGTTGGGATCCTCTACTTGTGTGGATTTGCTTAGTAGTGGTTATATGTGTGGGTGAAGATTTTCAGGGTCTGGGTTGGGGGTGATACTAGGTGGCTTGAGGAAGAGCAAGGGATCCATGATTTCCTCAGCAAAGTAGGAAATATTTTAAGCTCTAAGAAGAGCCAGAAGATGGGAAGTAGGAATTAATAGGCTAGATATGTTGGAAAACTGAGAAGACACTGTGGGGGGAAGGGGGCAGAATGAGGCCATATGTGCCATGTTGACCTGTTTTTTCCTCCGTTTCCTATTGTTTTACCTCCTACTCCACCTCTGTCATCTCTCTTATCCCCCACCCCGCAACAGAAGGTGCTGGGGCTGTTGCTGGCACATTCAGCAGATGTGAATGCTCGGGACAAGCTGTGGCAGACACCATTGCATGTGGCTGCTGCCAACCGGGCCACCAAGTGTGCAGAGGCTCTGGCACCCTTGTTGAGTAGCCTCAACGTGGCTGACAGAAGCGGGCGCAGTGCCCTGCACCATGCAGTGCATAGTGGGCACCTAGAGGTGAGGACCTCCCAGTCCACGCCTAGCCTTCCCTTTCCTTCCTAGTCACCTCCCTGGCTTCTGGGCCGTCAGGCTGAAGGAGGAGCACTGAATGGATGTTCAGGTTGGATTGAAATTCTTTTTTGGGGGGGCAGGGGTGGTCCCCTGGCTGGGAATCGAACCCAGGCCACGGCATTGAGAGCACCGAAGCCTTAGCCACTACACCACCAGGGAACCCCCTGGATTGAAATTCTTGACTTGAATTTCAAGAGAGTGACAAACTCTCTGGAGTTGCGTGGAAAATGTTTGTATGCATGCCTTTTTCTGAAATGAGAGTCATGTCTTTCAACACAGTTTCAAAGACTTTCAAAAGGGTTTAAGAACCACCAGATCACCTGAAGCAACTCCCTTGAGTATCTCTCAAACTTCCAATCTGTGTGGGCTCTCCTTCTTAGTGCCTGCTTCCTCTGTTCCCCCTAGTTCTCCAGATTATTCTGCTCAAGAACAAAGACGTTAGGCTGCCTCAGCATTATCAGGACCTGAGACCTCCCTGCTCTTAGGTGCATTGAGGGTATGAACCTGCCTCTGAACAGTTGTCTTTCTTATCCTTATACAGATGGTGAACCTGCTCCTTAACAAGGGAGCCAGCCTGAATGTCTGTGACAAAAAGGAGCGGCAGCCTCTGCACTGGGCAGCTTTCCTAGGTGAGAAAGTATTCACAGGAAGAGCAGGAATTTGACATTTAGGATTCCTAGGGCAGGGAGAGTAGGTTGCAGCTTTCTGAGAGAGGCACTCAGAGCCTTAGAGTTCACCCTCCTTGAGAGCATCCTCTCTCTCTTCCCAGGGCATTTGGAGGTCCTGAAACTGCTGGTGGCACGGGGAGCAGACCTTGGCTGCAAGGACCGTAAGGGCTATGGGCTGCTCCATACAGCTGCTGCCAGTGGCCAGATTGAAGTGGTGAAGTACCTGCTCCGGATGGGGGCTGAGGTCAGGGTGCTGAGCATGGGGGCTGTGGACTAAGGGCAGGGAGTTGGAGGTCAGAGTCTATTACAGAGATATGAAAGTGTGGTTTTGGGAGGCATGGAGGATGTGGTAAGAGGGTCTGAATTCTGAATAATGATTAGCTTATGTAATAGTGACTTTAGTCTTTTGGGTCAGGAACCTGAGGGGGCTGAGGCAATTGTTGGATTTCTGGAATTCTTTAGGCTGTCAGTTTAAACTGATACCTCCCTTACCCCCTTACCCTCACCCCTGGAAATCCAGATTGATGAGCCCAACGCTTTTGGAAACACAGCTTTGCACATCGCCTGCTACCTAGGCCAGGATGCTGTGGCTATTGAGCTGGTGAATGCCGGAGCCAACGTCAACCAGCCGAATGACAAGGGCTTCACGCCACTGCATGTGGCTGCCGTGTCCACCAATGGCGCTCTCTGCTTAGAGCTGTTGGTCAATAACGGGGCTGATGTCAACTACCAGGTGCCTGAAGGGGATGAGGCTCAGATTAGTAGGGAGAAGATCTGGCTCTGGGGATCCTAACCATATTTTCCCATTTTGATAACTCCCTGGGGAATTGTCCACTTGCCTCCTGGGTTGATTAGACCTTGCCAGGGAGTTGGGAGAGTGTGGGCTGAGAAGATGTCCATATGACCACACTGGCCTCAGAGATGTGGCCTTTGTAAAGGGGAACAGGGCGTTCTCTGTGCTATGTACTAACAAACAAAACAAAACAAAAACCTGCCATGTTTCCACAGAGCAAAGAAGGGAAAAGTCCTCTGCACATGGCTGCCATCCATGGCCGTTTTACCAGGTCCCAGATCCTCATCCAGAATGGTATGCACTCAGGGAACTATGCTCTCTTCTCCTCTCCCAGAGAACTCATTTCTAGAAACCCCTTTCCTTCCTTATTCCATCTCCTACACCATCTGCCTGCTCTGCCTGCTCCATCTTGTAAGACAGGGATGTCCAAACTTTTGGCTTCCCTGGGCCACATTGGAAGAATTGTCTTGGGCCACACATCAAATACAGGGCCTTGGAGTTCACCCTCCTTAGCCCAACACTAACAATAGCTGATGAGCTGAACAAAGGTCCATGCGTAATTTTTGTAATGTTTTAAGAAAGTTTACGAATTTGGGCTGCATTCAAAGCCATCCTGGATCACATACAGCCTGTGGGCTGCAGGTTGGATAAGCTTGCCCTAAGGCTTACAAACAAGGTAACACATTTAGAGTTCTTTTTTTTTTTTTTTTATTCATTTTTATTGTTAGACGTATTGGGGTGACATGTGTTAGCAAGGATTACATAGGTTTCAGGCATACAGTTCTACAGTGCATTGTCAACTTGATGTATAATAAGTGCACCACCTAATGTGACTTCTCTTTCCATCACCACATTTAGAGTTCTTAGCCTGGCACCAGGCATGTACTAAATACTCAAATAGTAGCTAACTAGTATGAGTGATCTGAAGCCTAAAGTTTGTCTGAGTTTGTATGTGTGCATCCCCCTCTCAGGCAGCGAGATTGATTGTGCTGATAAATTTGGGAACACGCCACTGCATGTGGCTGCTCGTTATGGACATGAGCTACTCATCAGCACCCTCATGACCAATGGCGCGGATACTGCCCGGTGAGTCAGAGCCCCTAGCCCCACTTCTAGGCTGCCTCAGATCTGCACAGATCACTCAGATCAAACATGGAGGCACAAAGAAGCTTGCCAAAGGGAAGCTCATGATCTCTTAGGTTGGTGGTTGGCCACAGTAAAGAGGTCTCTAACTGGTCCCTCCTTGACCCAAGGACTGAGTCCTAACTTCTCCCTAGGCGTGGCATCCACGACATGTTCCCCTTGCACTTAGCTGTTCTCTTTGGATTCTCTGACTGTTGTCGTAAGCTTCTTTCCTCAGGTATGTACTCACTGGTTAGGGGTTGGGCAGGGGAGCAGAGACCTTGCCCCTCTCTGCTCAGTGTCCTCAGAGGGGATCTATGCGTGTTCTGGCCCTGCAGGTCAGCTGTATAGCATTGTATCTTCACTCAGCAATGAGCATGTGCTTTCAGCTGGGTTTGACATCAATACGCCTGATAACCTTGGCCGCACTTGTCTTCATGCTGCTGCTTCTGGAGGGTGAGTTCTCTTCTCTCTCCCCCAGGCCTTAAGAAGAGAGCTAGGCCCCTCTTTTCCTGCCCAGATTTCTCACCATCTCACAATGAGAGCTGTCATAGCAGAAAGGGCTGTCTAGTTTCATCCTTCTTTAGCCCCTTCCTGTGCCTGTGGCTTCTCCTTGAGATTCTCCCTCTCTTAAACCTTATCTCCCTCATTTTAGGAATGTTGAATGTCTTAATTTGCTGTTGAGCAGTGGAGCTGACTTGAGAAGGAGAGACAAATTTGGAAGGTGTGTTATTGTGCAGGTGTATACATAGGGATTGTCTGATTGTCTCACTAGAAATGATACAGCGAGGGGTGGGGAGTTGGAGACTAAATGAGGAGAATGTTACAAAGCAGCTTTGGCTGCACAACTGGGTACATTTGGATGTGTCCCTGATTCTTCTACTTCCACTTCTCCACAGGACCCCACTGCACTATGCAGCCGCCAACGGCAGCTACCAGTGTGCTGTCACACTGGTAACTGCTGGGGCAGGTGTCAATGAGGCTGACTGTAAAGGCTGCTCTCCCCTCCACTATGCTGCCGCCTCTGACACCTATAGGAGGTGAGACTCCCACTTTGACCCTCTCAGCTCCATCTACCTCCCTGAGCCTCCCCCTGACTTTGCACTCTCCTGCCCACAGAGCGGAACTCCACTCATCTTCTAGCCACGATGCTGAAGAGGATGAGCCACTGAAGGAGTCCCGCAGGAAGGAGGCCTTCTTGTGAGTAGCTAAGAAGACCTTCTGGGTTGCGCTTTCCCAGCACTGCCAACTTTGGTCCTCTTATTCTCCCACCTGCTGCAAAACTCACCACCATGGTTCTGCTGCTATGCCATTGGTCAGCCAGCAGTGTGTCTGGGACAGTCTTGAGTATAGTCCTGGACTAAGTGTTATGAGTCAAGATGAAAGTATGATACATAGTTCCTTCCCTTAAGGAACCGATGGTCCTGAGAGGATCAGAAAAACTAAACACACCAAATCACTTGTTTGTTTCACAAGCATTAATTATTACTTATTAGGTACTAAGTACTGTGCTAGGTACTAAGGATGAAGGATGAATTACTCCAAATTTCTGCTTTTTGAAAGCTATTATTGGGAGTTCCCTGATGGTGTAGTGGCTTAAGGCTTTGGCGCTGGCGCTGTCAGCGCTGCGGCCTGGGTTCGATTCCCAGTCGGGGAGCTACCCACATACCAAAAAGCAAAAAAAAAAAAAAAGCAAATAAATAAATAAATGAAAGCTATTATTAATCTGTTGGGCACTTACACATTCTTATGTAAGATGTTAACAACAGGGGAAACTGGATATGGAGTATGTGAGAACTCTGTACTATTGTCATAGTTTTTATGTAAATCTAAGACTGTTCTAAAATAAAAGGTTTATTTTTTAAAAAGAGTATTTATAATCCAAGAGGCTCAGCTGTGTGACCATTGGCAAGTAACTCAACTTCTCTGTGCCTCAATTTCCTCAACCATAGAAGGGATGAGACTAGTATCTACTTCATAAGATCATTATGAAGGTTAAATGACTTAATGCACATGAAATGCTTTGACCAGTGCTTGACACATAGTGAGTGCTAAGCACTGTATTATCACTACTAGTACAACTACTAAGTTATGAGAAGGGTGCCAAGGGAGTACAGAGGAGGAGGCACCTAACTGGGAAGCTTGCAGAAGGCCTCACAGAGGAGAGGATGCTAGGACCAAGTTTGAGATGAGTAGACTTCTACAGATGAGCTGGGAGGAGCTGGCATTTGAGATGGGTCAATATGCCTAAAGATGAGGGAAGGGTGTTGGTCAGCAGAAGGTTGATAACTGATGTTTGTGCTCTAGGTTCTCTAAGAGAGAGTTCAAAGGATAAAGGAGTGCTTTGAAGCCAGAGTGGTTCAGGGCAGACCTGGAAGAGGCGGGTGGGTCTGGAGCTGAGTTTGAATGGGCAGGCCTAGAGAAGAGGCTGGGTGTTAGCCAGCTAGGCCTGGAGGGGCTCCCTTGCCCCTCTCCTCTGCCTCTCCCAGAACTGTGCCGTCCTGGACAGGGCCTGTCCCCACCTCACAGTCTACCCCTGCCCCCAGCTGTCTGGAGTTCTTACTGGATAACGGTGCAGACCCCTCCCTGCGGGACAGGCAGGGCTACACAGCTGTGCACTATGCAGCCGCCTATGGCAACAGACAGAACCTCGAACTGGTACGTTTGGGATCTGGCCCAGGATAGGGGAGGGCACACAGTCTAACTTTGTGTTTGTGGATTCTGGAACCAAGGGGTGACTGAATCAAATGTGGTCTCTAGATCCAGGGGCCCAGGGGATTACTGTGGTTGGGAGGCAGAGGTAATATCTTAGGAGTTCCAGAATCTCAGCACCTACTGTTCTGTCCATTGCAGCTCTTAGAAATGTCCTTTAACTGCCTGGAGGATGTGGAGAGCACCATTCCAGTCAGCCCTTTGCACTTAGCTGTGAGTCCCATCCTTTTCTTCTTACCTTCCTTGTCTCTGTCTGCCCCAGGCCTACACACAGAGGTACATGCCCTTGTGGCTCTGTCCTTGCTTCTGCCTTTTTGTGGGGATGTGGCAAGCAAGCAGTGGTCTGGAGAAGGGATGGGCACAGTGCAGTTTAGGGGCCTAAGGGACCTGTGAAGCTCATGGGGAGGACTGCTGCCTGGAGTCTCCCAGCGGACCCCAAGAGTGGAGTCAGGCAGTATTCTGAGCTGTATCCATTGGTTGCCTGCACCCCTCCAGGCCTACAATGGTCACTGTGAAGCCCTGAAGACACTGGCTGAGACGCTGGTGAATCTGGATGTAAGGGACCACAAGGGCCGGACAGCGCTCTTCCTGGCCACTGAGCGAGGCTCTACTGAGTGTGTGGAGGTTCTTACGGCCCACGGCGCCTCTGCCCTCATAAAGGAGCGCAAGCGCAAGTGGACACCCCTGCATGCTGCTGGTTTGTACGCCCTTTAGGTTGTTCCCTTCCCTTGTCTCATCAGGCTTTGGAGACTGGTCCCCAATTCCTTCTGAATAGGATTGGGGTTGGGAGTGAAGTGGGGCAAGGAGAACGGAAACTTCCTTTCCTGATACGTAGCTTCCTATCCTCTTGTCCCAGGTCTTCCCATAACCTCCACCCTCAAATCATTTAAACTTGACCTGGCCTACTTCCCCTTGACCATGGCTTGACACAGCCCCCCTTCCTTCTAGCTGCCTCTGGCCACACTGATTCCCTGCACTTGCTGATCGACAGTGGGGAACGAGCTGACATCACAGATGTCATGGATGCTTATGGACAGTGAGTGTGGGCCTGGGGCGGGTGCAGGTTTTCTCATCTGCGCCTGCCGGCCCTCACCCTTTCTTCTGCCCATTCCGTAGAACCCCACTAATGCTGGCCATCATGAATGGCCACGTGGACTGTGTACATCTGCTGCTAGAGAAAGGATCCACAGCTGATGCTGCTGACCTCCGGGGCCGCACCGCCCTCCACCGTGGGGTGAGTGAGCTCCTAGGTGGGGTTGCTCATAGCCAAGCCTGGACGTGGGAGCACGGGACCCACCAGCAGTAAGACATCAGATTGTCTAACAGGTGGGCTAGGATTCTGTGCCCAGGGTCGTACTGGGCCTTACCGTGTTTACCCCAGGCTGAGTACCAGACATCTGCCGCTGATCGCCCTGATTATCTTGCTTTGTAATCCCATGCAACCACTGGCACACCACCCAGACTCTACCCTCTTGGCCCTGTTCCAGTGGATAATGATGCCACTGTCTGGTCCTTTTCCACCATCACCTGTCCTAAAGCTGCCTCCTCCTTACCCCACACAACTCTTTGATCAGTTTCCTTTTTACTCTGCATTGTCTCCCACTCTGCAGCACCAGGATTCAGTCTTGCCATCCTAATTGTCTATTGGAATAGAGAGTGAAGGAAGAGGATGCTACTCCCTAACACTTAGAATCATTGTTGTAAAGGCTAGGTTTAGAGCCCTGAATGTGTTTCTTACTTCTGGGCCAGCCTCAGTGACTGCTTATTGGAAAGGGAGCGGCTCCTCATCCCCACTCCCCGCCCCCATGTCACCCACAGGCAGTGACTGGCTGTGAGGACTGCCTGGCTGCCCTGCTGGACCATGATGCATTTGTGCTTTGCCGAGACTTCAAAGGCCGCACACCTATTCACCTGGCTTCTGCCTGTGGCCACACTGCAGTCCTGCGGACCCTGCTACAGGCCGCCCTTTCCACAGACCCCCTGGATGCTGGGGTGGATTACAGCGGATACTCGCCCATGCACTGGGCCTCCTACACTGGTACGAGTCTGAAGCCTTTTCAGGCGCAGGAATGTGTATAGACTAAGGACTAGTGGGTTGTGAGAGGAACCTGGTTTGATTGGAATCTGGAAGTGGAATGGAATGTCAGGAGGTGGGACAGGACAGATGTAGGGGACCTTGTCATTATTTCTCTCCAACCCCACTCTTTCTTGCTCATACCTAGGACATGAAGATTGTCTGGAGTTGTTACTTGAACACAGCCCATTTTCATACCTGGAAGGAAACCCCTTCACTCCTTTGCACTGTGCAGTGTAAGTCCCTTTCTACACCTCAGCCCCTCTCAAGTGGGTGTGACCTGTGCTTAGGACAGGCGGTCCACTTCCCTTGTCTCTCCTGATGAGCCTTCTACTCCCCCCAGAATTAATAACCAGGACAGCACCACAGAGATGCTGCTGGGAGCTCTGGGTGCCAAGATTGTGAACAGCCGAGATGCCAAAGGACGGTGAGTGGCGGGCAGTGTAGGGGGAAACCTGAGTTGCCTCTCTGGCCGCCTCCTGCTCAGGCAGCAGAACCTTCCTGATCTCACTCTGCCCTGCCCCTTACCCTGTAGGACCCCTCTTCACGCCGCTGCCTTCGCGGACAATGTCTCTGGGCTCCGGATGCTACTGCAGCATCAGGCCGAGGTGAACGCCACTGACCACACTGGCCGTACTGCGCTCATGACGGCGGCTGAGAACGGGCAGACCGCTGCTGTGGGTGTGTAAGGGCTGTGTGTGGAAGGGAGGAGCTCCCCTTGGGTTTTTGCAAGATGGGTCAGCCCTGCCTGTGGAGTTTAGGAAGCAGAAAGCATGTCTTTGGGTGTTTCACCTTCTCTCTGCAGGTGGGATGCAAAGTGTATGCATATAGGTTGGAGAGCCGGGATGGCTGCTGCTGGGGGGTGGGAGTGGGAGTGAGAAGCATCAGTCCCTCTCTGTCCCCTTTCTTTTGTAGAATTTCTGCTGTATCGAGGGAAGGCAGACCTTACTGTGTTGGATGAGAACAAGAACACTGCCCTCCACTTGGCCTGTAGCAAGGTACTGTGTGGAGTGATGATGAGGGCTACATAGGGCCGGTCATAATGAAGGAGGCTGTGGCTGGCTTGATGGGAGAGAGGACTTAAGTGGAAATCAAGATCAGCTAGGCTATATGATGGTAGAAGAGCTCTTTGTCCCCTTGCCACCCTCCCCAACTCCTCCTCTGTGGCCTGTCATGCTTCCACTTCACAAGTCTCCACTCTGTTCTTGTTCTTCAGGGCCATGAGAAATGTGCCCTCATGATCCTGGCAGAAACCCAAGACCTTGGCCTTATCAATGCTACCAACAGTGCGCTGCAGATGTGAGTGCCCAGGGAAGGGGGCTCCTGGCTGGGGGAGGCAGGTGGGTGCATTCCAGGGGCTCTCTAGGGCTCACAGTGTTTATTCAGTGCCCTTGCTACTCTGACTGGGGGTGGAAGGGCAGCTTGACATCCCATTGACTTCATGCTCCCTCTCTTTCCTTTCTTCCAAGGCCACTCCACATTGCTGCCCGAAATGGTCTAGCTTCTGTGGTACAGGCCCTGCTGAGTCGTGGGGCCACAGTACTGGCTGTGGATGAAGAAGGTGGGTGGGGTCTGGAGCCCAGTGCCTCTCCTGGATTTGGGGTCAGGAACAGTCGTGAGGAGGTGACTTCTTAAACTTGCTACACGAGGGTTATCTGGAAAGTATCCAGCCATGTAATATGAAAAATAGAGGCATTCATGGCTGGATTTGTTTCCAGACAGGCCTCATAAACTGGATTTTCTTCCCAGGGGAACTCTTCAGAGCAGGGACCAAACACCAATATGTTAGACTCTCTGAGGGGAATCTGCTGGAACTAGGTGGAACCATCAGGGTCTTCAGTAAGACCCTCCATCCCCCTCAGCATCCTGTCTGTCCCCAGTGCTCCACCCAAAGCCCCAAACGTTGGCAGTCTGCCTGTCAGCTTCCCTGGGCCCTCATGGCCTTTGATTTCTGGCCATGCTGGGTGCTTGCCTGCCTGCCTTGGCTCCCTCCACAGACAAGAGAGCTCAGTCCCTTGGGTAAGGTGAATGGGACCAAAGGATACAGACCCTGTGCCTCACTTCTCCCCCTTGCCCTACAGGTCACACCCCAGCACTGGCCTGTGCCCCCAACAAAGATGTGGCAGACTGCCTGGCCTTGATCCTTTCCACCATGAAGCCTTTCCCACCCAAGGACGCCGTTAGTCCTTTCAGCTTCAGCCTGCTCAAGAACTGCGGCATTGCAGCAGCCAAGACGGTGGGTGGCTGCGGGGCCCTGCCCCATGGGGCCTCCTGCCCCTACAGCCAGGAGCGGCACGGTGCCATTGGGTTAGATGGCTGCTACTCTGAGTAGCCCCCCTCCAGTGTCCCTCTCCCTGCCGGTGGCTTGATATCTTATTCTATTTATTTAGAAAAAGTATACATTTAGGGCACTTTAAAGGAGAACACGACTGGATTGAGGGGGGGGTGGAGGGGGAAAAAAGCACTGGGGAGCAGCTGCTCCCCCCTTTGCCACACCATCCTGGCCTGGCAGGGGTCTGGGACCGACAAGGAGCACCCCAGGCCCTTGGTACCCCCAGGGCAGCCCCTTCTGCCAAGTGTCCCAAAATGATTGCTAAATGCCTGGCTCCCCCTCTCTTTTACCCCATTTCTCAGTTACCCCTTTCTGCTGCCAGCTCCCCCAACTTTTCCCTCTAACTCTCCTTTCTGTGTCCCCCTATCCCCTGCCCCTACTGCCAGGCAGATCCCCTCCTCTTCTTCCATACCCATTACTGCCTCCCTGCTCGGCCGGCTCCTCCATCCCCGCAGCAGTGAGAAGCCTTAATTTCTGGTACTGTGTGAGCACTCTGGGGGTGTCCCCTCCCCCTTCAGGGGCAGCTAGCAGATGAGGGGGGAGGGTATTTAGCACTGGGGCCTGGAGCTTTTCCCCCACTTCCGTATCCCATCACCCCTGAAGTTCAAATGCAAAACACTTGAAGCAGCAACTACTGTACCTGGGCCCCAATCCTGCACTCTCCCGTGGCTCCTCATATGCAAATCAAGGGCTGGTTCTGCCCCCACAGCCTGCCCCTCTCTGCTTCCTCCTCCCGGCCTGGCCCCCTAACCACGCACTTTAACCTTGCTTCTTTCTTTGAACTTCTTTTGGGAGGGCAGAGCCTCTGGCCATTCCCTCCCTGGCTCTCCTCTCCCTTAACTTTGAGGCTTGTCATGAATTTTTAAGTAAGCATTTTATCCTTTAGGGGAAGAAACAGATTAATTTCCTGCCCATTTCAAAACCACAGCCCTGGTATGTCCTTTGTGTTTCAGGCATGTGTTTGCATGTGTGGAGGGAGGGACTGTATTCTTCCTGTGCCCCTCAACCCCATAGTTCCTCTGTGCTCCCTGTCTGCCACCACCTTCCATTATGTCTAAGAGTACCCACTGCCCCAAGTCAGTCACTCCTGATCTGAAGCCAAAGATGGTGGGAGGGGCAGGGCAGACTAGGGACTGTGGCTACTAGGGACCCAGGCTTTCCCTCCAGTGTGAGGATGGAGCTCTGATCTAAGGAACAACCAACATATACTGAGGCTTGGTCTCTGCCTTCCCAGCAGCAGGGAGAGAGATAGGATTGAACTAGGGACTGCACTGAGAAGATTCCTCAAAGTGGCACCCAGAAGCCAAACTGGGCCAGAGTGAGGAGGGGGCAGGTTTTTCTCTAAATGTAGCATTGAATTTGGCCCTGGTCCCTTCAAATGCCCTGTCCACCCATCTCCTTGCTAAACCTCCTGGACAGTTGGACCCACTCCCACTCCCACAGCCCAGTGTTCCCTTCCTCACACTCAATACCTCAGCCAGGGGCCAAGACACAGAACTTGAATAGAGGTCATGCCCCTTCCACCCCAACAGTGCATCCTTGCCCAGTTTGGCTGCCATCAGTATTGTCCCCTGAGAACTGGACAGGCTTTGTTTACACATTAGAGGGTCTCCCCCAGGGAATCCCTCAGTCTGCTGCCCCTGCCCATGCTTGCTTTATTCACAATCTTACCCACTTTTCAGTTGTGGCCCCTGCAGATCTTCCCACCCTTGCTGAGGGTGGGCTGAGGGTAGAGGGGGCATCCCAGGGCCCCTTCATCCCGAACAAATGCCCTTAACCATACCTCATGCGGTTTCCTGATGCCTGGGGTGTTTGTCCAAGTCCTTACTCTTTTTGTCGTGGTTCATTTTTATCCTCTCTCTGTGTCTTGCATCCCCTACTCCTTAGTTCCTAAACCATTTCAAAGCTTCCAAATGACCATTATTGGTGAGAAGGATTATGCAGCTTTTTAGTTTTTATTTTTGTTTTCAAAGCCAAAGGGCCTTGCACCACCCCTCTTGCCCACCTCCCTCCACACCTGTCCTCCCCTATATGACAATCAATGTGACCTCTCTTAAGGGCTGCAGCCCCCCACTCCCCACCCTGCTGGTTCTGCAGAGCTTGTCCCTAACTTCAATTCTCTCTCCTGAGATCTTCCCATTCCACTCCCTCCCTCTCATTTTGGTGCTGGGAATTAGGTGGTGGGGAGTAGGGGAGCAGAGAACTGGGTCCTCCAGAGAAGAAGACTCCTGGGGTATCAGTCGTGTTCTCCTTTATCAATGTTCGGCAGTGACAGGAAGAATTGAAGTACTTGTCAGGAGCACCATCGTTTTGCTAGATGAGATTTCTGGTGGCTGCCTGCTCCCTGCTGCCCCGCCGGCACCCCGTCAGCAGTGCTGGGGCAGGTGGTGGGGCCTCCTCTTTGTCTCTCCTCATGTGGCTGTGAGGAGGCCAGGAGGACAAGCAGCCTCCTCTCCTTATGCCAAAGGAAATCCCATACCCCACCCCAGGTTCTCCAGCCCCTAGTGTTTTTTGAAGCATTTTGACCATTCTCATGGCCATGCATATTTATTTTAATGTTAAGGTTTTTTTAACCTCTTTGACTTAAACGGGTGTGGAGAAGTAAAACAGGCAGAATGCCCCCCAATCTTCAGGGGATAGGGTTGGGAGGAAACCTCTCCTCCCTTCACCCACCCTCTTTCCTTCCCCCTCTCCCCACCACAGCTCTAAAGCACTTGCTTCAAGTAATAAGCACTTTTGAGAAAAATCCTATTTTAAGTGAGGACCTTGGGAGCAGCCCCAGGTCCCAGCAAAGGAGACAGCGAGGGCTACACAGGAGACAGGGAAACAGTTGTGTGAATCAGAGGGCGAGATGAAAAGAGCCAGTTTTTAGTTTCTGATTTGGGGGGATATGTTTCTGATTGGGCGGTGGCCTTGGTAGGGTTGTGTACTGTCCTTCAGAAAAACAAATGGCACAAACTTGTGGGTCCCAGGATGGGCCAACAGACCCAGGTCACTGCCGCTCTTCAGCCAAGACTGATGGGCCACCTCCCCAATTCCCTGGCCCCCTGAGCCATAGGACTGCTGAAAACCACTGAATGTACAGCCCAGGTTGGGGTGGGGAGCAGCCCCTGGGGGAGGGGGCTTCTCCTTTTGTTTGGTGCTGTGGGGGGTGGGAGAGATGAGACTGAGGGACTGCCACCCCACTTAGACATGTGTTCCTTGGGGTGGAGGGGCTGAGGAGGGCCCACCTCCCTCTCGAGCCCCAGCCATGGCCCCCTCTTCCTTCCTCATCCCTATTCGTTTTGACTGTAAGTCCAGCTCACCTTTGCCTTCAATATGTAACCAAAGGAAAACTCAATACTGTTTCCACCACTGTCTGCCCACCCGAGCACCTTTATACTCCCTGGACCTAGAAGGGGAGAAGAGGCTGGGGGTGCAGGGGGCGTGGGGCCAGAGTGAACGGTTCTACAGTTGTATCCCCAAAACCTTCTCTGGGGTCTTGGAAGGGGCCCTGAGAGGTGGGGCGGGGCCAAGCTGGAGGGGCTGGGAGCAGGCACACTCTGGATCTTGTGCACATGCGTGTTCCATCATCTGAATGACTCCAGTGACTGTGCTCCAGCAGGGAGGCCCCTTCCTCCATCCCTCTCCGCCATTCTTCACCCCCTTCCCCACCCAGTGTTCACCCCCGTGCCCCCTTCCCACCGCAAAGGAAAATAGCCTTACAGACCCTATCCCAGAAACCCTCCTCCTGGGGCAAACCAGTGTGGGGCCCCATCCTGCCTAGTTTGAACCCTACCTTGTAAGAAGGAGGGAGAAGGAGCAAAGCAGCCCCTTTCCCCCATCATGGTGGCTCCAGCCCTCCATGACCTTTACCCGCGTTGGGCAAGGGTGGAGGTGAGGAATCTTTGAGGACCAAGCCCAGTGGTCTGGGAAGAGGGGGTAGAGAGGGGAGGGTCTGACTTGAGGACTCCCACCTCCCAACCCAACCCCTAGGTAAGCGACCAAATCCCAGAGGTGGGAGGAAGCTGGGGTGGGGAGGGTCTGCTTTATGAATTACTTGAAGGTACTGACTCGAGGCTGCTGTTGCCCACTTAGGTGTGAGGGGGACACTGTCACTGCATCTGGGAGGGCAGAGGGTGGTGGGTGACCAGAGGATCCACCCTTGGCCCGCCCACACTCCTGCAAGGCCCCTTCCCTGGGGAGCCTGGCTTTGCCCCTAGGGAAGCTGGGGAGAGCCTTCCCCTCCCATCTCCATCCCTCACTCTGGGCACCCTCTCCAATTGCACTAAAGTAGCTGTTGTGCCAGTCTTACCCCCACACCAGGGTGGGGTCTCTGCTTCCAGTCCTTTCTCCCACTGCCTCCGCTCTCGTCCCGGACAATCTCCTTGTTCCCTGCATCCCTGGATAGCTCAGCTTTGTATGTGTGTGTTTGGGGGTGGGGGTGGGTTCTGGCTGAAGTGGGTTTGGGAAATGTTTGGGAAGGGCTAGGGGAAAGATGGAGGATGAAGTCTCCTACCCGCTTCCTCAACTCCAAGCCACAGAAGCCTGGGAGGGAGGGTGCCTACTCTCGCTGCCGTGTGTCTTGCAGATGTGCCAAACGGGGGTGGGTGGGTGGGATGGGAGGGTGCCTGGCAGAGCGGCCCCCAGGGTGGCTCTCTCAAAGCAATACAGTTCCTCCTGCCTGGGGGACGGCAAGACAGGGGAGAGGGTTGGGTTGGGGACCTGGGGGTTCCCTGTGTACAGCTATGTATATTCAGGGGTGTTCTCTGTCTGGTACCCGCTGTGGGCGTCTATGTGTGTGTGATCCACCCCTTCCCTGTGCCCTGCATGACCTGTGATGCTGCAGACACCACCATCCTGTGTGCAGGGGTGTGTTGGGGGCACTAAGGGGCATGTTCCATGTCCTGTTGCACCCTCCACCCTGTGACCCATGTACTCGGTTGTAGGAAGTAAAGAGAACTGAGCACAATTCACTGGATTCTAGTTGAATCTTTCTCTAAGCAATTTTCCCATTTCCTGCCTTTCTCCTTGCCTCGGATCCACCTGTGGTGCTAGCGTGGGGGTCGGGGGGTGTTTAATGCTGGTGGGCAGCAATAAAGGGCAGATCTGCCCAGATGCCTGTATCCCCAGGGTGCTGAGAGTAGCAGGAAAAAGTGGGGACCTCGGTGCATTGCCCCACCCCTCCCTCTCTTCCCTGGGCTAAAGCACAATTCTCTCCCCGAAGATTGATGCACCCTGCACCCTCCAGGCCCCTACTCATGTCCTCCCCGACCTGCTTGGAGCCCTCCCTCCTGCCACATCCTGGTTTTCTATGCTGTTTTGGTGCAAGTACAACTGTCGTAGTCGTGGCTTTGGGATGGGTTCTGTTTATTAAAATCCTATTGCTCCTACTGGCCCTGTGTCCCGCCTCCATTCCTGTGGTTGGGGGGAAGGAAGGGCAAGCTGGACGCCTTTCCACTGGCCCCCATCAGCCATCAGAAACCAGAGGCTGTAGCTGCTCCTCCAGCAGGGCTATGGTGAGCATGAGGCTGCCCCCCAGCAGCAGCCCCAGGCCCTGCAGTAGCACTTCAAGCATAGGGAGGGGCTCAGGAGGACGCAGCAGGGCTGGTAGCTGAAAGAAAAGAAGAAAGTCAGGATACTTGCCAAATCTCTCCCTGAAACACAATAGGAAGGTGTCAGAAAGTTCTAACGGCCCCAGCCTGTTGCAGCAGGCCCCTGTTTCTCAGATCATGAGCCTGTGGTCCAACACCCTTCCAGATGGCCATTGGTAGAGGTAGAGGGACCAGTACTTCCCTCTCCTCCACAGCCCCCTTCCCGCTTCCCTCAGTTTCTCTGCCCTACCCCACACCTCTTACCATATCCACAAGGGCCACATAGAGGAAGACCCCAGCAGTGACCCCAAACACCCAGGGAGTGAGGGGGAAAGGGCCCAAACTGAGCCCCACCCCCAGGGCTGCACCCCCTAGTCCAAGAGCTCCAGACACCAGGCTCAGCAGCAGCAGCCGCTGAAAAGACAGTCCTGCCCGGAGCAGCATTGCAAAATCACCTGTTGGGAAGAGAGGACAAGGTAGGAGGGAGCCAGCCAGGGCTACCCGTCACCCATGTTACCCACCAGCCTCCAAGTTCCACCCCAACCCCATGTCCACTGTTCCTACCCAATTCATGGGGCAGCTCATGGCAGAAGACTGCTAAGGTGGTGCTGAGGCCACTGGACACGCCATCAGAGAAGGCAGCACCTGCGGGTGGCATGATTGGAGGTGGGCAGTCAGAAAGCGGTCTCCACTGTGGTCTTCTCATCTCCCCCGTTCCTGGGAGAGCTCTTTCCTAGCCTCAGCCAGTAACTAGAAGCCTCTGACCCGCCTCCCTCCATCCCCTCCCCTCACACCTATGGCCAGCCCATCAGTAAGGTTGTGCAGACCATCTCCAAGGAGGACCATCCATGTTATGTTGGCATCACCACCATCCTGGTGACCATGACTGTGGCCTTGGTACCCAGGAGGGGCTGGGGCTGGTGGGGGCTGGCTGTCCTGCTCCATGCAGCCCTGAGCCCCTGGCTCTGTAGGAAGGACAAGGACAGTGTTGGTGGCTGCAAGTGAGGCTAGAAGCTGGGAGCCTACTTGTCATTTTCTCCTCTGATCACCTGGAGCTGCCTGTAGAGGCTGAAGTGCCATTCCACTGCTGTCCTCTGCGTCCAGGTTTGGTGTTCTGAGATCTTTCGGTTTTTGCCCGCAGCATTTCTGAAATAGAAGGGTATCCTATCCATCCTGGTGGAGGAGGCAGCAGTGCCAGGGGCTAAGGAGAGACCAGGCTTCCAGCTGGGAAAACCAACACCTGGTTCTGTTTCTGGCACTTGGGGATGTTTTTTGGCCTCTACTCTCTTCCCAGGTTGGCACCTCCCTGTTCTTGTTGCCTTGAACTCTGGAGAGGAGGCTGCTTGGCCAGAAGTCCTGGGTTTATGCTGAGGGGGTCCTACCCAACTCTCTGTTAGTGGTTAGGGCCTGCAGTCAGGCAAAGCACAGAGCCAGGAGCACACTTGGCCCCTCACCTCCTGGCTCATGTGACCAGTTCTTGGCTAGGTCTCTGGTCTTGGCAGGAGAAAAGGAGTGTCACTCACTGGCCTGAGCCCTCGGCGCCGCAAAAGCCCTAGCATGTTCTCCAGCACGAAGAGCAAGAAGAGACCGCCAAGCACCGACAGCCCTGGACCCAGGTCTTCTTCTGGTCGCCCACTAGATCCAGCATGCCGACTTCCTTGTGCCTGACAGAGAGGAGGTCAGGGCAGATTCCAGAGGCCACTGCACCCTACATCATCCCTCTCCGGGGTGGGAGGTAGCATGCCTTCACTCATACACTCTACTAGAAGGCAGCTGTGGGCTAACAGAGGGAGAGGGCATGTCCTGTGGCTGGGAATGCCTAGGACACGAGGGGGCTGTCACCAATGAGGGCAGGTGAACAACAAAGGGGCTCCACATACATGCGGCAGCAGGTGTAGCAGCGCATCCCCACAAAGAGTGCCCACGGCCAGGGCCCCCAGGAAGCCCAGCAGGGGCCGTAATAGTCGAGATCCCAGGAGCCGCAGCAGCAGCAGGGAGAGGGGAGCAGGGAGGCTGAGCAGCAGGACTGCCAGGGCACTATGAACCAGGGCTGGGGAGAATCAGGGGCTGAAGTTAGGTCAGGGCTGGAGACGGGGCTTGGAGGTAAGAGATACTCTGCAAAGGGAGGCAGGACCCCAAGGAACCCCCTTCCTTGGTTTGGAGCCCACTCCCTACCAGGATTCAGGATGCCCCACCACCCACTCTCACCCACTGACCAGATAGTGCATCCTCTGGGGGCGCTGGGACCAAGGCCTGGACGCAGACACGGCTGTCAATCTGATACAGCAGGGCTGGGCACAGCAGAGCGAACTGATGAGGGGTCAGAGGAGCAGCAGGGCTCAAGCCAAAATTGACCAGCAGCTGGGAGCCATTCAGACACTAGGGGAGTTGGGTTGGGCATCATATATTGAACTATGACTCAGATCTTTAATGCTCCCCTCCATTGCATGGACTACTGGGTCTCTCCCAGGGTCCTCAGTACATCAGGAGCTAAGGACAGGTATATATAATCAGAGTGTGTGTGAATTATTAGTGAATATTCAATCCATAGCAGATTCAATTCATAGCAGATTGGGTGCTAGTGAACATTGCTACCATCTCCCTCCCTCGCTAGCACCTGATGGTTTCATTGATTTGGTCAGGGACTTGGTTGGACAACTAGAGCTCTCCAGTCTAGAATCTTAGGAGGAAAAAGAACCTGAAATGCCATCAACCTTCCTCTCAATGGCCCTGTCATATGTTTATCCAGCCTTGGCTTGAATGCTTCCTGAGATGGGGCACTCACTCTCACTATGCCTGCTTCAGGGGTAGCTTTGGCTGCCCTATGGTGTAGGTGGAACAAGTTTGCTGTCTCTGGATGTAAGAGAACCATCAGCTCTCTGCAGGTCTCCTTTCCAGACAACCAGTCCCACAGCCTATTCTGATCTACTTCTCTAGTTTCTCTGCTTTGCCAAGTGTGACCTCTAAACTGGGTCTTTGGAGTTATGGGTGTGGCTTATCTGCATTGAGCCATGAGGGAATAAGTACCCTAACACCATATCTGGGTTGTGTTGTTTTTTTAAATAACTGTGTCAAACATTCCATGCCATCTAAGTCTCATGGTTCCTTCCCCCTCTGCCGAGATCATCACACTCACATCCTCATTCAGATGGTCAGCCAGTGAATGGTCCAGCAGCAGAAGCCTGTGAAAGAGGTCCAGGCCCGAAGGGGCTGGGCCATGGGGTGGTGGTGGGGCTTTTGGCTCCTCTAGGTCACCCCACCCGGAGGGACCCAGAGGCAGCTCAGCCCAGACATCCAAACTCAACTTGGAGTCCTGTGGCCTGGAACAGATGGATGGGATAGCAAGTCAGCCTTGTTCATGTTCTCTGAGAAACCGCCTTGAGAGGCTACCAGGGAGCTTAGGGGAAAAAGGAAGACCAGTCACTGGCTGGAGTTCCTGGGACCCAGAAACTGTGGAATATCAGTCTTGGAAGGATCTGAGAATTGTCAATTTATAGAAATGGGGGAAATGGGGGTGAGAGGAAACAGGAGCTGGGGGACAACCCAAAAATGCTACAAATTGAGAGCCAAGTCAGCCTGGAGACATTGAGCATTGGGATTAAAAGCAAGGAGTTGAAGGGCCAGGGATTTGAAAGAGGAGATAATTAGAAGGCAACAGAAGCACAGGGGCCTTGGAAGGAGTCAGGTTCTAAAAGATTTGTGGGGACTTCCCTGATGGTGTAGCGGCTTAAGGCTTCGGCACTGGCGCTGTCAGCGCTGTGGCCTGGGTTCGATTCCTAGCCAGGGAGCTACCCACATACCAGAAAGCAAAAAAAAAAAAAAAGATTTGTGATCCCAGGAATCTGATTTTAAGAGCCAGAAAATTTAGGCAATTGGAGACTGAGCTAAACACCAAGGAGCTTGGATGTGGGATTTGGGGGTGGAGGAAAGGAACTAGTACCTGTGTGTGGAATTGTCTCCAGCTGGTGGTGTAGCCCGACCAACTGGAGGCCCGTGATGTCCCAGGCGCAGTCCTTGAACTCGGCCTAGCCCCAGGCTATGGAGAAGCTTCGCAAGACCCCCAGCAGTCAGCGTGCCATTCTCCCCGTACAGGCCGAACAGCTGGGCCAGGTAATGGTTCTGCTCCTGCTCTGCAGGGCCTAGGTTGGGGGCTGAGCCCCCTCCCCAACCTAAGGCCACACACATACACAGGCCAGCCAGCAGATGACTCATTGGTAGCCCCATTACTGGCGAGAACTGGTTAGAGTCTCTGTTTCCAGCTTCTATTCCCTCCAGAACATCCTGAGGACTGTGCCCTGGAAGACAAGGGTTGAGGATCCTGCTCTGCTGCCCAGCTCAAGGCCAGAAGGGATCCCTCACTCCTCCCGACAGCTCCCACCTGAAATCCAGCAGTAGCCCTCTCTATCTTCCTCCCTCCCTCCCCATTGTCTCCTCCTAGAGCAGTCTCTCTGCTCCTTTGCCAGTTCCTAGAACACCCTCCCTGACCCAGAGTGCTCTCTTCACTTGATCTGGAGCTAACAGTCCATTCCCTGTCCCCTAAACCCCACCCCTCAACATTGCCCCACCTTGGAGTTCCCTGATGGTGTAGTGGCTTAAGGCTTCGGCGCTGGCGCTGTCAGTGCTGCGGCCTGGGTTCGATTCCCAGCCAGGGAGCTACCCACATACCAAAAAGCAAAAACAAAGAAAAAACAAAAAACAAAACATTGCCCCACCTCTCTATCCCCCTCAATCCTCAGGACTTCACCCCCACCAGTAACATAAGAGCCCCGTTACCTCAGGTCCCTGTCAGTCTTTGCCGTGGACACTAATAAGAGTTCCTGAGTCACAGAGAGGAGCCAGGTTCAGCCTCCAGGTGCCCAGGTGGAATGGAGGCCACGTCAGATGGAAAGCTGGCATGGACAAACCCCCGCTCCTAGCCCACCTGCCTTGGGGCGGGGTCAGGGGTGTGGCAAGTGTGGGAAGGCTCACATGGGAGAGGAGTTAATGGTTCACTGGTCAAAGGTCAGTTTCTGCTGGGGTGGGGTGGGGGGGCCCAGTAGGGGTGGGGGGGCCCAGTAGGGAGAGGCCAAAGCCACATGGCTAAGGAGAATCAGGACCTGGCCTTTTCTTCTAAATAATCCACCCCCTAACCCAGTGGGTACCATTTTAGCCTTTCCTAAATATACTCCCACCCCAACTACCTTACATCTGGCACTGGGCTTTATTCCTCTCCACCCCCATCCCTGGGAAAGTTGGGCCAAGGTGTCCCAACTTTAGGTGTCCCTAAGCTGGAGAGGAGGGTAAAGAGGCAGATCAGTGGTAACTTCAGATGCATGGGCAAGAAATTGTCTTTAGCAATTCCTCACCCCAGAAGTGTACAAGCCAGAGCTCTGAGAATCGATGATCAAGAAAGGAGAAGCACCGGTGACAAGATAGACCAAGTATCTGGGCTCCCCTCAGATGTCCCGTGTGGCTTAAGCTCAGGGGAGCACAGTCTCATTGGGGCAATTGGTCTAGGGGTCGAGGTTGGTATTATTACCTGATAGTAGGAGATAGAGAAAGGACGCCCAGAGGAAGGGGGCACAGCCTTCCTGGTTCCAGCTGTTGGGGGTGGAGGGGTAAGCAGGCAGGCGGGCAAGGGTCACCTACAGGGAGGGGGCAGGGGAGGGACACTACCTTAAAGGGGCAGGCCTGCTTTGCTAAGGCCTCCTTACTGGTAACCTATCTCCCCTCCACCTCCTAGGAACACCCCACCTTCCCAAATGCCCATCTGATAACCTCTTCATTTTCCCACAAAAAGCAAGAGTCCAGGATAGAGTGGTAACATTTATTAGGAAGAAGGGATTTGATTAGACTTTCATATTACACACACACACAAGAAACAGACTGTAACTGTTGTTTCTAAAGAGGAAGAAGGGCAGGCAGAGAGCCCTTACTCCAGGGAACAGGCAGCTTCAGCTGGACAGGGGTTGAGTATGGGCTTAGGGTGGATAAGGCTCACCACCCCTCCAGTAAAGTTTAGTGGCTAAAATACTGCTACCTACCCCGCTCCCTGCAAAGCCAGCAGCCTAGTAGAAGGCTGTGTTTTCTAGCAGACACCTGGATTATGGTCGGTAGCAGGAGGGGAGAACAACGTCTTGCTATCTCTTGCTGCTCCTCCGGGTTTCTTTGCCGTTACTGACAGGGTTGTTGGAGGGGCCAGGAGGGCCAGCAGGTGTGTGGTTGGGCTGGCTTCGGGTAATTCGGGTGCTGGGGGGGTGGGAGGGAGTGTGAGGTGGGTGCGGGCCACCACCAGGACCTGGTGGGGTGCTCAGTCCATTCCCGTTTTGGTTCTCAGAGGCTAGTTGTGGGAGAAGGGGAAGAAACATAGGAATTAAGAGAACAAAGGTAGGAGCAGGGTCCATCCCCAAGGTATCCTCCCATACCCCAGAGGGTAGCACAATCTTCATCAACACAACTGCACATTAATGCCAACTGGACCAAATGCAAAGAATGTGGGTTGTATAAATGGAGTCCCAGAGAAAAGTCAAATAGTCATTTTGGAAGTTGCTACATGAACCCTAGTACAATACTTTTCTCTTTTATTCGTCTCTGTATTATTAGCAGTCAGACCTAAAATTACCTGTTTAGTTCTAGGCTCAAGGACCTCTGACAAAACGCCCCTGTACCAAAACTAACTGTAAACTGGAGAAGCAAGGGAAGTGGAAGAGCCTGAAGTTTTTGTGTTACAATGTAAGAAGGATCTTTAAAAAAAAAAAAGGTATGGTGTGTATCACAATGATACATGTTCAATTTTGGAAAATATATATGAATAAGCACAAAAATTATTACACATATACTCACACCCTCAAAATAATAAGTAACATTTGTGTGTATATTTTAAATGTTTGATTGATAGAGATGTGAGATGACTTCCTGAGTGCCATAACTGTGCATATCACTATCACTGCACTCACCACAGTGTATTATAATCATTGTCCGTGTGACTATCTGCTTTGTAGACGACAGGCTGCTACAGGCAGATGATGTGTTTTATTCCTTGACATCCCTCATCTATAAAAGTTTGTTAAATGAGGGCAGAGGACTGCCTACCATGTACATAGGGCACTATGAACCCTAAATGGGGCAGAAGTCCTAGGTTAGTGCTTCCCAGACCATGTCCCGGCTGAGCCCTGTTGCTTCACCAGACTAAGCTATCTGCAGCTAAAATGGAAGAATAATGCCCTTTCCTCAATTCACAGAAAAAGTCTGGAGAGTGTATAGAAAGTCAATGTTAAGCTTTTAATGCCAGACATGTTTTTTGTTAAGCCTTTTGTACAGACTGGCAGAGGACAAAGTGAATAAACATCTGGCAAATGAATATCAGGAGCACACAGGCTTAAATGTACCTTACTTAAAATATTTTTATAAAATATGTAGCTATGGAGACCTAAAAATATGTAATAGTCCTATTTTTAGTTGAAAACATGGATGCTGATGTTTGTGGTGGAATTAGGTGTTATTTCATGGTGTTTCCAAAAAACACATGCATCCCAGTGGTTCTGACACAAACAATTCTGAAAACCATGGTAACTGGGGATGCAGATGCAAACTGAGGATAGGTAGAGGCAGCCTGAAGCCTATTGTCATAGGGAGAAACAAGACACGGATTCGAGGTGAGAGAGAGCCAAATACCCAGGGAGCGGTAGGGTCAGCTGGGAGATGTCCCAGGAGGAGAAAGGTGCAGTGAAAACCAGGTTCCTGAGGAGAAGCCAGGGGATGAAGGAGGTTGTGTTGCTAGTGAGTGATTCTAGTCAAAAGGTCCAACACCTAGAAGGAGGGCCTTTAATTTCAACACCATTGGTGACCCCAAAAAGGAACTATTTAGTCCTCCAAAGCTCTACATGTTGGTTATATAAGTAAAACCATGTATTAGAACTGTATAATAAATAAAAATGGGAAAAGAAAAGGGGCAAGGTGTGCCAAAGAATCAGAGAGAAACAAGCTAGAATAAAGGAGTGCAATCTTTGTGGAGAAACTGTTCTCATTTTTTGCCTTCAAGTGGTAGTGGCAAAAGGATCCCAGACCTCTACCAGTGAGAAACAGGTCCCCAAATCTTTTCACCACAGAGACTTGAAAAAGAACTGGGAGAAGAATTGGGTGGAAGAAGATATACTGAGACAAGAGAGATTTAGAAAAGGGATGAGGGCTGTGCATCTGTCTAGGCTGGAGAGAGCAGGGTAGCTGGGCAGACCAGCAGATGGAAGGGAACAGGCTTACCTGGAGAAGCGGCAGGGGGTCCGGTGGTAGGCTGGGGAGCTGTAGGGCTGCTGTCGTTCTGCACCTGAAGGCACAAATTACACACTTAGACCTTGCTTCCTACCATGCTTCTTGTCCTGCCTGCCCTCTCCCACATCATGGCCACGGGACTCACCGTTTTGTTGGGTGCCTGCTGGGTGCTGTACTCTGGGTTTGGTTCACTGAAATTAGGAACTTCAGAATAAACCATACAAAATCTGCAAGGAGAGAAAGTGGCCAAAACTTCAGACCCCTCCTCTGGGCCACTGCTGGAGGCCTCAGAAAGGTCCAGATATAGGACATGGACCACACACCCTTATGCTACCTCCTGGCAAACCTTAAACTTCCCCTGTTGGCCTGGTGCTTCTCTATCCCAATCCCCAAGACAGCACTTACTCTCCAATCTTCTGAAGATCACCTCCACGGCCAGTGTACAGTGTCAGACAACCTTTGAACACTGAAGCGTAGCTGTGGGGGCACAAAAAGCAGGATTCAAGAGTGCTCTAAAGAGTTACAGGGACTATTAACTTCACCCCCTTGACTGTTGCTGCCCTTGGATAGCCAGAAGTCACCAGCTGGCTTACCCTTTGGTGAGGCGGATAATGTCTCCTGGCTGGATCAGGTTGCCCACGTCGTCCCACACAGAGATATTGATGCTGCCGGTTTTGTCTGCCACTTTGCAGGTCCGAACCTCGTGACCGTCTTTTGTCTTGGTCACTCGGCCTGGAGGGAACAGATAAATGGAGGGGATGGTGGTCAGAAGGAGAGATCTAGATATTTGATGGGGTAAGGGAAAAGATGTACAAACAGGGTAAAGCCAAATCTCTGGGGCAAGCTGGAGTGGGGGTGAGGAGTGGAGGGGCTAGCACCATGGAGAGGGCCCTGAATAGAAAGAAGCCCTCATGGCACTGGAGGGCTTGGATCTGGCAAGAGTTCTATCTACACTTCACTGCACCTGGGGTCTAGGAGAGTTGATTGGGCTTGAGCCATGTCTTGGGGTGCACCCTGACTCCCAGAGAGCAAGTTAAGAACGGAGGTGGTATTCTCCCCTTCTGCCTATGAACTCCGAGAACCCACACAAGGGGGCCCACGGCCCCAGCATAGTCACCTGTCTCCAATACAATAAAGATAAGGTTCAGATTCTTGAGCCCAGGCTTGATATCCTTCACGAAGGTCTCCGTCGTCATGCTGCACGAGCCTCAGCACCTCACCTAGAAGGGGGGAAAAAGGGATGAATGCCCAACGCTTGGAGCCTTCTTCCCAAGCTCCACTTCCCAAGGTGTGCACCTAACACACTTGGCTGGGGTCAGACAGCCTCAAATCCTTTAACTCTTCTAAAAGGTTAGAAACGAATTTCCCCGGGGGCCTCCAACTTCAAGATCAGAATTTGGGGGTTTCTGTATAGGCTGCTTCAGGGCTGGAAGGCCCCCTCCCAGGATGCTCTTGTAGTCTCAAGCTCCGAGGTCGGGGAGCCGACGGAGATGGGACTAGGGAATCCGGTGCAGTCAGGGAATGGAATCTTACTCTCCAAACCTTCCCGAACCCTCATCCGCACAACCCGGGACTCGATCCATCTCCTCCCCCACCAACAGCCCACCACCCACCCAGGTCGACCGCTGGATTGTGTATGCTGCTGAGCCGCCCGCAGGGGGAGCCACAGGGCCCACTGCCGCCGGATGCAGCTCAATGGAACGCGGGAGTGCGGATATTCCCGGAAGTTTCCCTTTGGCCTCCTCCGGCCAATCAGCGCAGCCTTGGTGCGCCCCTCTGGCTCCCGCCCAGCCAATCGGGACCCAAGATTCACGCGCCGTGAAGGGGGCGTATTTCAGGTATTAAAGGACCCTGGGAGATGATGGACTCCGGAATGAGAAAGATTCACCACCAGGGGGCGCTTCGGGTTCCAATTTTCCTTTACTTGACTAGGAGGAGAAGGCACTTAGGATCTAAGGTTTCGTCTTTCTCCTAGATGTGACACCGTGGAAAAAGGATCAGGGTTTTTGGAATCGACGGGCAAACGTTTGAACTCCAGCACAGTGCTTCACTTATCTTCCTGACAGTTCTTAAATACGTAATTCCATTTTGCAGACAAGCAAACGGAAGTTATACGAAAAGCAGTGCCTAGCACACAGGAGGCAGTTTCCTCTTCTTCCATTGCTCTCCTCTTCTCCCATTGCTCTAACCCTCATCTTTGTACCTGAATTGGGGTATCTTTAATGCACTATCTAGCTCGAGCAGGATCTCTGGAAAAAGTGGCATTCATACCACAGACAATAGGCAGGCTCATCCCCTTCGAAGAAATGGAAACGGCAGACAGCAATATTTGCATTAGTCCCTCTTACAGTTCAAAAGGTACCTGTTCCTAATGCGCACTTGTCTCACTAGATTTCAGGGTTCCCACAGATGACTGGAAAGGGGCCCGCACCTTTAGTTCCGTTTGGGACTTGTTAGTCAACAAAAGATAGCTACCTCAGTAATGTCGCGTATAAATTACATATAGATAAATGTGCATTACATAAATGTGCATTACATAAATGTGCATTATCATTTGCTTAGCGAATATCCATAACAAATACTATTTAATTTCAGATTAGCCTGAGGTCATGTAATTGTAATCAATGCCTTCGCTTGACTAATTAATCCTTCACTTTCCACTAAAGCGCTTTAGGCTCCACCATGATTTTCCTTGGAGCTCACGTTGTCTCCCGCCCACACTCCCAAGTACGGTGTGGTATCCTAAGGAAATAAAACCACAACTCAAGAACAGGGACATTTTATCTTCCTTTTCTCCTCTTAGGTGTTTCAGGCAACTCTACGAGTGTTCAGAGAGCTAACGCAGATACAGCAGGAGTGCAGCTAGGAGAGAGGCGGGCCAACACTTCGGACACCCTAGAATAGATCAAAGCCTTGCGGTCAGACACTCCTCCATTCCCCACCACGTGGTCGTCTTGTTGAGACAGTATCCACTCCCATGACTATGAGTCATAGGGTCGGGAGGCTCTGAGATGCTGACCATAGCTCTGGAAACGAGAGAGGGACCTGGCAGATGGCAGGTCACAGTCCAGACCAGCCATCTCGAGACGATCTCGCACCACGTCGCATCAGCCTTAGGATACCCGCCACGTGCGCCCCTCCAAATCAAAGTCTGGCCCTCCAGAGGAGTTAAGCCCGGGATCAGACCCTGAAGTTCCCACTGGGAAGAACGTGAGTTTTCGCTCCCAAGTGGCTATATAGTAGTCCTTGTTGAGACCATAAAGACTTCCGGTCTAGAGCGAAGGCCCGGCTAGCCTTCCTCGCTCCTCATTGGCTGTTCGTAGATTCTAATCTAGGGCTGAGTTAAAGACATGAGGCGGGGTTTGGTGACGAGCTTCCTCTGGGTTGCGTAGCAGCGGAGGGCGGGACAAAGGGCTGTCTCACTCGGCGACGAGTGGTCGGAACCTTCCTCCCTCTCCTTCCCTTCCCCGTTCCCTCCCAGGAAAGGCTGGGACACTGCACCCGGGCTGTCCCGTGGCTGCTGCGGCCTCAGCTCCAGGCGAGCTGGGGTACGGAGAGTCCAGACTGCTTCCAGGGCGGTGCGTAATGCGCCTGCGCGGGCTCCCACCTAAAAGAGGGTGTGGGAGGGAGGGGGCGATGTCCCAGGGGGATTGGGGCGAGGGTTCGAGATATTGGAGGTCAGGTTGAGGGATGGGAGTAAAGAAGAAAAATGGAGGAAGGGAGCAGCAATAGGGAGGAGTTGGAAGGTGAGAAAGGGGCGTTGGAGGGTGGGTTGTTGGGGGGGGTCCATTGGAGTAGGGGAGCCTTAAGAAGTGCGGGAGAGGGCCTGGGTTGGCTGGAGGACAGGGAGGAGGGGACCTGGGAGAACGACGCAGTGTTTAAATGGGCAATGATTGACGGGCTGGGAGGAGATGGGAACATTCTGGGAGCCAGCCTGGGCAGGGGCGGCGGAACCTAAACCCCCGCCCTCGAAGCGCCATAGTTTGGCTCCTCTCCCATGCCTTGTCTTTGGCAGTCTTGTCTCCTCCATTTCTTCACCCCTCTCCCTCTCCCCCTCCCAACCATCCATGAAGGAATCTTACATTCCTTACATCCCTGCCCTGGGTTTGCGGCCAAGCCCTCTTCGCAGGCTTCACACACCAGAAAGCCTTCCCCAACGCAGGACGCAGGGGAATTGAGGAGTGAAAAGAGGGGGCTGAAGAAGGAGGGGTGAGGGTGTTTTGCCTGAGGGACTGACATCTTCCTCGTTCAGAAACTGACTTCATTCCACTTAATAGAAAATGTGGCTATTAATGAGACCACTGAACCACTGTTCTTGGGGACTGAGCTGTGATAGTAATAATGTAATCTCTTCCTATACAGGTGGTTTTAGAGTCTTGACAATAGGGCAGGAAACTGATAAGTGTTGCTGGCTGATAGTTTTCTCCCAGGAGGAAGGGGGTAGACTAGTGGTCGGGAATCTAAGTGATGCAATAATGTTACTACCCTGTGTGTCCAGCTGACTTTGTGGCTGGGCCTAGTTCCTAGTAATTGAAAAAGAAGGAACAAGCTTCTATCAAGCATTTCCTCCCTGGCCCACAGTACTCTATATTGCATTCTATTACTACAAATACACCTTATGTGAGAATAGCAGTATTCAGTATGCTTTCACATTTAATATGTTACTTGATTTTTCAGGACAATATGTAAAGGTAGATAAGGCAGGTATCATTTTCCCTATTTGACAGGTGAAGAAATGGAAAACTACAGAAGGGTTACATGGCTTGCTAAAAGTCATACAGTTGGCAAAGCTGGGATTAGAACCCACAGCTCCTGACTCCTGGTCTTCCTCTCAGCTGAAAAATCCTGTTTTGTTCTGGCCAAGGGTACATCAAAGTAGGATTGATTTTCCCAGCATGGGCAACTATTTGCTTTCTGAGTCTGGAACTTGACACTAGAAGAAGACCATGCAGAGCCAACAGCACTGGTTCCTGAAGCATTTCTTTTCTTTTTTTCTTTTTTTTGGGGGGTGCGGGTAGCTCCCTGGCCACAGCGTTGAGAGCACCGAAGCCTAGCCACTACACCACCAGGGAACTCCCTCCTGAAGCATTTCTTGAGGTACAGGGCATATGTACCAGGCTGTTGGGAAATAGGGTGTTTTCAAGATGGAGGCAGCATTATACCTTCCTCTATATTATGGATGGGGGAGAAATACATCAACTTACCCCCAGCCCCTAACCACAGGGAAGAGAACGTGTGTCTGTCATTGCACTTTTATCTTTGATTAGTTTAAAAATACCACACTAAACAATGAATATGTGTACCAGACTCAGAAGATGAAATAGTCCGTTTTATGCATAAAAATCATCATCCTATTCTTTCCTAACACAGTCCTTAATCCAATGGTAGACATGTGATGGTGAGGAAAGGAGAGTTTTTTGATTGTTTGTTTGTTTCTTAGTAAAAGGCAAAAGATTTATATGATCTGAAGAGAAACCAGAGGGAGGAAAGGAATTTGAAAGGTTGCTATTCTCTTGTATAGTGTTGAATAGATCTCAACAGCACTGTTCACCTCAAGCTTTGTTTCCCTCTACGTGGTTCCACCCTTTTAGTAATGAGAGAGTAGTCAGCTTAATCATACTGCTACCTCTAGTCTTCCCAGTTGCCCACCCTGGAATAATTTCCCAATTCCCTACCTCTTCATTTTTTTTAAATGCCTGACCCACTCGGGAATATTTCCTCACTTGGGAAGTAGAATTGCACTTGTACCAATATTCTTGAATATCTTCTTGTGAAATAGTACTTTGCAATCGGAGGATAGGACAAGAATTCTTTTTACATAAAATAATTTGAAAGCACTTTGGAAACATGAAAGCATTATATTGTGCAGGTGAAGAATCATGGATCTAGGCATCTTATAGCCACAGATTTAGAATCATTAACATTACCGGTAGTTGTGTGGACAGAATAAAAGAATCTTTGCTTCAAACAGCTCCCCTTCTCTGCTTTCTTCTTGTTCCTTTCTCTCCCCCTCAGCTATGATCTTACTCCTTACAGGGGAATCCTGTATGCTTAGCACAGAAACTGTAGTCCTTAATGGAATTGTGTCATCTTCCCCAACCCAACTGCCAGATCCAGGTCTGTCCTGTCTCACGGCCAAGTGGAGGTAGTTCTCCTGACTCAATTTTTTTCTTCCTTGTTCCTATTAATAGAGTGCTGATTGTGACACCACATCCATCCCCTTGGCGATGGAGTTTGTCACTAGGAAGGAAGACTCAGTTGAAGAATAGCCAACAAGATGGGTTACTGGGAACATCTCCTGAGTGGCACTGAGTGGAGGCATCAGGGGGTTGGAGCCTTGTGAACAGGGAACCCGCCCCCCAACGCTTGGAAGGTAAAGAGCCTTGATTCAGAATCCCCATTGCAGGCTTCAGCCCTCTTCAATGCCAATCTGAGTTCCTTCTGCTCTTGGAAATTTGATTCTTAAAATACTTTTCTGCATAAAGCTTTCCATGATTAACCTATATCAGTCTGTTCTTTGCATATTTATGTTGTTTTCTGTTAGCTATTAACTTTTATTTGGTAATTGCTTAGTAAATTTTATGTCTTTTTATGTATTTTACATGCTGTATATTCACTCCTTGGGCTCAAGCCTACACTTTAGTTCGAGGACAAGGATTGTGTTTTCTGTTTCCTCTACATGTCTCTCCTGGCAAGGGGGCTCTGTAGTGAGGCTGAAAATGGGATTTGGGATAATCACACAAATAGTGCTTCGTGCTGGTTGGCCAAGTGGGAGGTCCTTTGTTGGCCTTTGAAGCTTGGTAGGCTTCATTTTAAGTCTAAGATGAATTCTTGAAGAATTGTGTACTCTTCTGGATTCTTTTGTAAAGTGAATCTATTAAAATGTAAGAAGCCTAACTTCAAAATCCCCTGTAGTAAATCCAGCATGGATCACAGCATTCTGGAGTTCAACAGAACTTTCTTTCTTTCTTTCTTTCTTTATTTTGGTATGTGGGTAGTTCCCTGACTGGGAATCGAACCCAGGCCACAGCGTTGACAGCGCCAGCGCTGAAGCCTTAAGCCACTGCACCAACAGGGAGCTCCCTCAACAGAACTTTAGAGGCAATGTAGCCCACCCTGTCATTTCACAAACTGAGGAAACTGAGTTCCTAAGAAACTGAGTTCTCTAAGAGTGGGGTATGACTTCAGTCTAAGGATTCTACTGCTTAAATAAAGACTATTTCCTTTCACTTACATCAGTAGAGTTGCCCAAAGAAGACAGTCAGTGGTAAAGCAAGGAAAACTTTTTATAACAATTACCCCCCCTAATTTACTTATTTTTTTATATGCTAAATCTTAGAATCTTGGGACTTGTAGAGCACCTTAGAACTTATATGTAGTCCAGGATGCTTCATTTCATGTGGAGTAAGGAAACTGAGGCCCAGAGAGGTTAAAGAACTTGCTCAAGGTCACACATTTGGTCAGTAATAGTGCTAGAACTAGGACTCGAGTTTCTGGATTATTGACTCAGTTGTTTTGTTTTTGGTTTTTATCCCCAGAACTATTCCTTCATTGTGAGACAGGGAAATGATAAAATGTTTTAGGGGCACCTAAGAGACCCTTTGACTAATTTTGTCACTAGTTGAATTTCTAGGAGTCACCTGTTTCCTTAACACTAGGGCAGGTCATAGAGCCTTTTCCCTCTGGTAGTTTGTAGTAACTGAGGCTGGAGACTCCTCAGCCCTCTGCACATCTGTAGTAGTCAGGGCAGAGAGGAGAATTAGAAGGAAGTCTACAGCACATATATCTGGCTTTTACCCTTTTGCTTTTGCCAGGAATTGGTGTCAGCATGCCCAGTTACCTTAAAATACAAATTATAGGTTGGAGTGGCTTCTCTAATGTTTCTCTTCAAGTGCAGGTGTGAATGTGCATAGTTAGCACACCTGTACATGGGTTCAGGAAACCCCAAATAAGGAAGGATAAATGTTCGGGTTCCTTTAGGAACAATCTGTTTTGAATTCCTAGCTCTCCCTAGGTGTACAGCAGAGAAAACACCAACAGTAAGTTAAAAGAGTATAGGAAGGGGTCTGATAAAGCTCTTGCATTTTTATAATAATGCTGATCCAGGAATAGAGAGACCCTAGTGTAACAGGAAAGAAAGTAACATAATTAATTACCTGGTTTGGTTCTGCACAGTAGCAGATGGGCAGTGATGCACTTGTCAGTTTGGGTTCAGGATGGTCAGGTCAGGGAGGCTGGCACAATGCCTGTAAGCCTGAAGAGACACCTCAGTGTTGCTTTTGTTCAGCTTCCCAACTTGAGTGAAACCTTCTAAGGCCTTTTCCTATTCCATAACTCACAATATACAGGAAACTGTGCTTCCCGTGGCTGTGGTCACTGGATGTGACTCTTGAGGTCTCTGTGGTTTCAGTTTTATTAAGGCTTCTGCTCCTAGGGTAATGAAGTGTGAAGCATCCCCTGACAATGATATCCTGCCCCTGTGACAGCCCCACAGCAGATGGAATAGTCAAGGAGTCCAGCCTATCAGCTTGACTCTGCCTGGTGGCAGGGCAAGGCAGGGCAAGGAGCTGGCTTCCAGGGTTGAATAGAACGATGTCAGCACCATAGATGACAAATAGAGAGTACCCTAATCAGATTAGAAATGTAAATTTCCCCTAATTCTTGAGGCTGAAAGAATATATTTATAGGAGGATAGATAAAACGCGAGACTAAGTAAATAAAGGTTGTTATTGGAGATGGGGGCGGGACTCAATTTAGAAAAAATAATGCCCAGCATCTTTGCAGAGTTTTGTAAACCGGGACTTTATGGTGGGAACCTTGCAGCTCCTAACCCTGGCTGGTGGCTTCCCATGACCTCTGGCCATCTCTGCACCAACTAAGGCAAGTTCTCTGCTATTTATTTTGGGGATATGGGGTCTCCTGAGATAAGAATACAGGATTTGTATTCTTTAAAACAGTATTGTAGGCATTGATTTAAAGTTAAAGTACAGTGACGCATAAAACAAATTCTAGGCCAGTTTTCTACATTGCCCCATAGCAATAGGGGAAGAAAGGTAATATTTTAATTTTTGCCCCTTGCTGTAAGGATAACTGATTTTTTAAAAATTTAATTTTTTTTTTTTTTTTTTTTTTTTTTTTTTTTTTTTGGTAGTATGTGGGTAGTTCCCTGGCTGGGAATTGAACCCAGGCTGCAGCATTGACAGCACCAGTGCTGAAACTTTAAGCCACTACACCACCAGGGAACTCCCAAAAAATTTAAATCTTACAGAAACCTAGATAAAAAGTATGATCTCAGCATCTAGATTTTAAAAACATGTATACTACGTACATTATTTTTTATTTTTAAATTGTTTTATAAAAATGGTACTGTATGATATACAACATTTTTGTAATTGGCATTTTTGAGTTTGAGAGGCATTTCAGTACAGTGGTTAAAAAGTTTGGGTTCTAGGAGTTCCCTGGTGGTGTAGTGGCTTAAGGCTTTGTCGCTGGTGCTGTCAGCGCTGTGGCCTGGGTTCGATTCCCGGCCAGGGGACTATCCACATACAAAAACAGCAACAAAAAAAAAAAGCTTGGGTTCTGAAGCCAGTTTGTCTAGGTTTGAATCTAGGTAAACCACTTTTTAGCTATATGATTTTGAATTTTTTTTAACCTTTGTACATCTGTTATTCATCTGTAAAATATGACCAATGACAGTCCCTACCTCATAGAGTTGTAAGAATTAGATGAGTTGGTATATAAAAAATGCTTAGAATAATATCTAGCATACAATAATGCTCAATAAATTTTGACTTATTATTTTATTGTGTAAGTAAAATGTGATCATTGTAAAAAAAAAAATAGAAAAAATCGTAAAAAGGAAAACTGAGTGCCACAGTTTTAATTAAAAGTATTAAAAGTCTACACTTACAGATAGCTTCTCTAATATATATCTTCTAGGTGCTCTCCAATATAAATATGTACACGCATAAATATAAATACAGTGGGCTGTCAGTTAACCGGCACCCATGGGGATATGTAGATGCTAGATAAATGTAAGTAGACTCTCTGTTAACTGTAACTCAAACAACCAGCACTTTCAAGCAACTAGCAATCTGGTTGGTTGAGTTCTGGTTAATGGAGAGCATACTGTACACTTTTTAACAAAATGACACTATAGCATACATAACATGTATAAATATGTTATTTTACTTATATAAATAATTAATACATTTAAGTATTTCAAATGAATTATTAATAAGAAAAATATATCGAAGTTATATTAATACTACATGGTATCCCATTTTATGGATGTAAGAAATTCTAGTGGATATTTGTGGTACTTCTGATGTTATTTTTGCTGTTATAAAAAAATGCTTAAACAAACTGGTATATTGTTTTTATACCCTTTGGGTAATTATTTCCTTAGGCTAAGTTCCTGGAAGTGGGAATGCTAAGTAAAAGCATATATACTTTTTAGGGACATTTCCTATTTTTTTGTTGTGATTCAGTTTGATCAACTTTTACTTGCACGAGCACATTTTTTCCAGACTTTGCTACTATAGTATATGACGTTATGTCTGTCATATATGTTATATGGCATAGGACATATATGGTGTATGACACGTTAAGTGAATATTTTAGACGTTATTTGTTTTAACCTTAATACTTTAACAATTTAGGATAAACAGGTTTATTTCTTGATTTTTATTTATTTTTTTTATTTATTTTTTTTTTTATTTTTTGATTTAAATAGTGAATACACACACAGGAAATCTTTTTAAAAGGCACAAAGGGATAATTAAAGAAATTAAAATTTTCTTCCTATCTCTGTTCCTTAGTTATCCCTCATCAGCAGCAACCACTATTGGCAGTTTCTTTTGTATCCTTCTGGAGAGTTCATGCAAATGTAAATATATATTGTTTTTTGTACTCATGGTGGCATACTTTACATATACTATTCTATACGTTAGTTTTTTCTCCTAACACTGTATCTTGGCAATCTTTTCATACCTGCTACATTTTAAAGGCCACAGTGATTTTTTTCCTGTGATTGATTTTATAGTTTTTGTAGAGAAACCAAATTACAATTTGTTTATTTAATTGAGGTAGCTGTTATAAAGTCAGCAGTTCAGTAGATGAATTATAGATATTTGGGGGTATTTTTGCTCTTATGTAGAAGCTCTCTTAGCTCCTCTTCTTGACTTTTTCTCTCGTTCCTTGCCCTTCCTCCCAGCCCTGTGTGTGTCTGGACTATGAGTGGTAGTGGCTATCATGGGAAAAGGTAATAGTCCCATTCTGTCCATATTGGTCAGTCCACATGTGGAGCTCTGGGTGCCCTGTTTTAGAGGGGCATAGGCATTCTAGAACGCTATGAGAGAAATGAGTCTGGGCTAGATACTTCTCATTTGTGGTCTTGTTGTACCCTATTTGACCTTTCCCAGGAGTGTCTAAGCTGTTGAGAGAATTCCTGCCCACCCTAGATGATCGCTTATGGTCCATTCTAACTCTAAAGGTATTAATAAGACTGTATTAACCAGATCTTTTCCTATTTGTAGAAGACTAAAGTTGAATTATGATTTTTTAAAAACGTGTACTCATTAAAATATTTGGTAATTAAAAATAGCAGAAAAACATTATCTTTAGCCTGCACTCAAATAAACCACAGTTAACATTTTGATATTTCCTTGGGGTCTTTTTTTTATGTATGGATTATTTATAAATATATGATACATTTTTAAACAGATCTATATTCAGTTTTGTGTGCTACTTTTTAAATATTATTGTATCATATTATTGCATATTCCCCATAAATATTATTTAAAATAGATATATTATTTAATCAAATGGGCTTATGTTGCCATAATCACCCAAATGTACCTTTACTGTTCATTTAAATGAATAAGTGATTATCTAATTTTTAAAAGTTTCCTGGTGTGATATTTAAAAACCTATCTGGTTCTCTTTTTGTACCATTCTTCCTTCCTTCCTGCTTTAGAAGTATCCCTCTTCCTGTTTAACAATTCCAGATCATCTCCCTACCTACGGCTACCTCAGTGACCAGATTACCTCCTGTCTTTATCTTTCCCTCATCACTAGTGCTTTCCTCTCATTGTATAAACATGCTCAAGCCTTTCTTGTAATAAGGAAGAACACCCCCAATACAACCCACTTCCTCAACCTCCTGTCTTTCACTAGGTAGGTCTTTCTCTTCCCTTCCTTTGAAATCAAGCTTTAGATGAGTTATCTTCAGTTATCTTCCTGTCTCTGTCTCACCTTTTGTTCACTTTGAACCACTGCTGTCTGGCTTTCACTTCCAATGCCAGGCCAAGGTGGCTGACAGAATTTCAGAGGGATTGTTAGTAAGCCCTCGGCCCTGAACTTTAAGGCTCTAGAGATGGAGGAACAAGTATATAGAGAAATGGAGGTCCTTGTAACTGTAGCAGTGTCATAGCATTGTTCCTATATAAAAGGGGTAAAGAAAGATAAGTAGTTCCAAAGGGAGCCTTGTGATTTCTTATATCCATTATCTTGTTTATTAATCAGGATTGTTATCAATTGAGAGACAAAAACCCAGCTCAGACCAGCCTAAACATAATAGAATTTATTGTCTCATGTAACAGATGTTCAGAAGCTGATTGTGTCTCTAGGCATGGCTAAATCCAGGACCTCAAATGATCTCATCTGAATTTGGTCTTGCAGCTCCACTTTCTTCATTATTGGCTTCATTCAGTAAACAGGCTGTCCTCATTTAATGGCAGAGATGGTCACCAGCTACTGTGGGTTGTACATCCTACCACTTGTGCAACCCCAGGGGAAAGAGCTCCTCTTGAGAATTCTAGTAGAAGTCGTGGGTTGGCTCACATGTCCTCTAGGAGCCAGGGTATGATTTTTAAAGGAAAACTGTGAAAAATAAGCTGTAAGGTAGGCAAAATAGTAGATGTCCACTATATTCTGGTTACTGAGAAGCTCCCAGTTAAAGGAACATTTAAATATACCAATCGTTTCATTGATTTGTAGAGAGCTGTGCTTGGTATTCTACTGGATGTAAAACATGAGTTTCTACTCTTAAGAAATTTTTAATCAAGTAGTAGAAATTAGATGTATGCGTATACATAAATAATGGTTACTGTTATGTATTGAGTGCCTTCTATATGCCATTAGGTACTTTGTTAAATGTTTTATATGCATTGTCTCTTTGAGGACAACTCTGTGAAAGTCACATATATTATTATTTATACCTGTTTTATCTATTTATTAAAAAAACCACTTAGGCTTAGGAAGTTTACATAGCCTTCTCAAGGTCACATAGCTAATGAGTAGTAGGACTAGGGAGAATCTAGTCAGTTTTGACTCAATCTAGTGCTGTACTTGAGTTTGCACTTGACCTATCAAGGCCGTTTTGCATTCAGCCCCCAACCCCCATCCTTTTATTTTTTTTTAAATTTTTATTTATTTATTTTTGTATGTGGGTAGTTCCCTGGCTGGGAATCGAACCCAGGCCGCAGCGTTGAAGCCTTAAGCCACTACACCACCAGGGAACTCTTCCATCCTTTTAAATTAAATAGCTTGATTCTCAATTCCTAAGGACAATCTCATTGACTCAGCTCATCTTTTCCAGGACATCACAGTTAATGGCTGGTCTGTGGAGTGGCTGCCCTCGCATCAGGTGCCCATCTTTAATCCAATTAGCTTACTGGTAGGCTGTCCATCCACACGGGAGATTCAGTCACTGTTCAGTGACCTCTTCTTTGGGTTTGATCCTAAGGAGCCCAAAGAAGGGGTATGGCAGCCCCATTGCTCTTTGAGTTTGGTCTCCTGAACCTTCCTCCTCCTTTATCTCTGCTGCCACCATCTAAGTTCAGATTCTCTCCATCTCTCTCCTGCCTAAATGTTCTGTCTCCAATCTCACACCTGTTGATAGAGTGATTCTAAAAGGCAACTTTTATCCAGTCATTCCTTTTAAGTCTTTCAGTGGCTTCCCATAGCCCTCAGGATAAAGTACAAACTCCTTATATGATATAAAACTTCTCAGGGCCTGACCCTTGCTTGCCTCTACTGCCTTGTATCTAGACTCTCCCTCCCTTGCACCATTCAGGTCAGCCTTTTTCTGAACCACTTAGAGTTCCTGGAACCCATCCTAAGCTCTCTTGCTTCTGGGTCTTTGAATGTGCTATTTCATGTGCCTAAAACTCTAATGCCAATCCTGTCCACCTCCCCAACACCTAGCTAATTCTTGCTTGTTCTGTTGGTGACGCTTAGTTCTAGAAAACTTCTCAAAATCACCCTCTCCTTTCAGCCTGGGTTATCTATATCTTTTGCCCTCATGATACCCTATGCTTGCTCTATGATATTTTACTTCATATTTTAAATGTATGCTTATGTAATGTCTTTTCTCATTAGAATTAATTTTCTTGGGTTAGCCTTTCCCCTCCAAATGATTGGCATATAGTAGGATCTCAATAAATAATTGTTGAAACAAATGAATAGATCTTTTCAGTGAGTTCAGGTTGGCACATGTTGTAGGCTTCTTCTGAACTGGCTTCTTTTTCCTGTTATTCCTTCCAGGACCTGGGTTTCAGTGATGAGACATGGGGTATGATGTAACCCGTTTCCAGGGGGATGTTGATGAAGATCTTATCTGTCCTATTTGCAGTGGAGTGTTGGAGGAGCCAGTCCAGGTGAGTCGGTCTGATGGCAGGTTTGGTGGGGCAGTAAGTGGCAGTGGAGTTAGTAGAAAATATTCAGGGAGTTCCCTGGTGGTGTAGTGGCTAGGCTTCGGTGCTTTCAATGCCACGGTCTGGGTTCGATTCCCAGCCAGGGAGCTGCCCCCAAAAAAGAAACAAAAAAACAAACAAAAAAACAAGAAAATATTCACAGGTCATGGGACCAATGGGGAAGTCTCTACCCCTCCCCCGCCAAACTCCCCATGCCCCCACAATAGAGTTGGGCAGGGGAGCAGTGGTGAGTATAGGAAGAATAGGGCCTTCCAAAATCCGTCTAGAGGTGAATGCCACAGTAGTCCAGTGCTTCAGATTTTCTTTTGAGGTCACTGAGATTTTTCTGCTGTGAAATGGTCATCTGTTTGTTTCTGTCTTTTGACAGTCACTTGGGAACTTCCTTTCCTCTGCAGGGGCCCTGACTAGGTTTTGCCTTCCTACCCATGATTGAACTTCTGGATTCTCCTGATAAGATCTCTGCAGTTTGATGATGTAGTGTTTTGGGTACTCAACCAGTCTTCCTGCAGGCCTCTTCTGCCTGCCTGCTGTCTAACAAGTAGGAAGTAGGGAACTGTATGTACTGACCTGTTTTCTTCCTGGGATTTATTGGAAAAAACAATTTTGAATGCAGCTGTGTATTCTGCATTTGATATGAAAGTTGCCACCTTCAGTAGTTCATTTCTC
>PVJL010003974.1:72157-142128 GCA_004026885.1 Lyroderma lyra
CCTACATGGTCCTTATCACTCTGTAAATATCAGTTAATCCTCTGCAACACCTAGCTAGCTAGAGATAATCCCATTTTTGCAAATCCAGACAGTAGTCAGTGAAGTCTCAGTGCCTCCTCCCATCCTCTGCTTATACAACTCATACATCCCAACTCCCCTTGATCCATTGGACAGTATTCTTACTGTCCAGTTTTTTGGTTTTTTGGGTGGTTCCCTGGCTGGGAATTGAACCCAGGCTGCAGCGTTGAGCGTGCTGAAGCCTAGCCACTGCACCACCAGGAAACTAACTCCCTGAGTTTTTAACCATGGAAAGGAGCACAGTGCTTGAGCTGAGTGAAAACCACCTCATATTCCAAGTAGCAGCTAGCCCTGCAGCTCTCCCTTGTCTAGGCCTTTGCAGCCTACTGCCATTAGAAGCAGATTGGCTGTGTGTGAAGCAAGCTATGCTGATGGTTTCCAGAGGTCATGGGGTGTGTCAGTTCCCTCCCTACCCTGGTAGGGCCTTGTCTGTTTTCTGGAACCATCATTGGAGATGAGTGACATGAGGAAAAGTCAGTGGCAGCTGGCTGTTGTCTGTCAGAAGCCCCCCCCCCCTCCCCCCGCCACCACCACCTTTAGGGATTACCCTTTGAGGAGCAGACCAGGCAGACTTCAAGATGCCAGGTTACCAGCTGCATTTCCAAGGGTAGAAGGCCCCTGCTAGGAATGCTGATTTCCCTACATCATATTTATTTTTTGAATAGGTAATAAATTCATATGGTTCAGAAATCAAAACAGTATAAAAAGGTATACAGTGAAAATTCTTCCATCCTTGTCCCAATCCACCTAATCCTCCCACAGATAACAATTTATTTGGCATCCTTCCAGTATGTATGTGGGAAGAAAGGATGAATATATATCATATATATTTGCCCACCTTTTTAACATGAAAGGTAATATATTCTGTCTGCTTCTGTAGGGGTGGCAGGTTTAAATAGAATGGTCACAAAAGAGGTGACATTTGAGCTGAGATAAGGGACCATTCACGCAAAAATTTAGAGGAAGAATATTTCAGGCACAGAAAGAGCATCAGAAGCAAAAGTCCTAAAGCAGGAATGAACTGGGTGTGGACAAGGAACAGAAAGAAGCAAAATGGCCTAAACACAGTACTGGGAATGTGATATGAGGTGAGGAGAGGGCAGAGGCACCAGGCCAGATCAAGCAGAATATTATAGGTCCTGAGTAGACGTTCAATTTAAGTATAATGGGAAGCCATTGTGAAGTTTTAAGCAAGGAGTGATATGATCTGATCTGTATTTTTAAATGATCACTCTGGCTGCTGAATGTGAATGGATTATATAAAATGGCAAGGTAGAAGTAGGGAGACTGGTTTGACATATTAGTAACATAGGTGAGAGATGATTGAACTGGGTTAGTGGCTGTAGAGATGGGGAAAAGTAGACAAATTTAAGATTTTTTGTAGATAGGGTTTGTACGACTTTGGAAGGGATCAAATATGCCTTTGAGTGAAAAAAATCTACTGAAAGTTAATGATATTGAGAATGACTTCTTACAAAGCCTTTTATGTTTCAGTCTTTGGTTTTCATGAGTATCTTAAAGACAGAAACTGTCTTTTTTTAAATTGTACACACCTTGAAAAGTGTTTGGGATATAGTAGGCACTCAATTTATTCATTTGTCAACATTTATGTGCCTACTCTGTTTTTCCCATGCTAGAGGCCAGATAGTGCCTCCACAGAGGCTAGGGAATCCTCTCACTTTGAGGAATTAACTTTAAAGGTTATCTGAGTTATCAAGAAAGTAAGCTGAAATATGATCTCTATGAACCTGAAAAGAATGTGATTCGATGAAAACCAGCCCTTTTTGGAGGGTAGGCCATTGGGATATAGGGCAAAGCAGCCTTCATAAAATAAGAACTTGGGCTCACACAGAAAGGACTCTTAACCTCTCACTAGGAGTTCTGGGCTTTTTTGTTTTGTTTTGCTTTCTTACATTGAACTTTTGCCAGTAAATTTCTGCTCCCCTCCCCTTTCCTTATGCTTTAAGACCCATATCAAATTCTGTCCTCTCCATAAATAGCTTCCCTGATGGACCTAGCTTGAAAAGATCGTACCCTTCTCTGGATTTCTTTGGTAATTATCATGTATGCAATCCAGTTGACAGTTAATGATCAAATGCCTTAGGTCATCTATTGTCCTGGAACATTATTTATATCTTATTATTGTTATATCACTTTTTACTTGTTTGATGTCACAATCCATTTGGAATCTTGAGTACAGGAAACTTATCCTGTCCCCCACAATACTTTGCCCATAGTACAGCTATGCTTTGCTGTATAAAGGTCCTTGAAGCTGCTCTAAGACTTGATTGGCTTCGAGTTAACCATATTGAGGCTCGTAGGTCCTGCTAATTTTCTTGTACCCTTTTGCCCTGCTCTCCCTCTAGGCACCTCATTGCGAGCATGCTTTCTGCAATGCCTGCATCACCCAGTGGTTCTCTCAGCAACAGACGTGTCCAGTGGACCGTAGCGTTGTGACGGTTGCCCACCTGCGCCCAGTACCTCGGATCATGCGGAACATGTTGTCAAAGCTGCAGATTGCCTGCGACAACGCTGTATTTGGCTGCAGTGCTATTGTCCGGCTTGACAATCTCATGTCTCACCTCAGTGACTGTGAGCACAACCCAAAACGGCCTGTGACCTGTGAACAGGGCTGCGGGTGAGATTCCTCATTCCTTCCCTTTTTCTGCCCCATACACATAAGAGCCTTCCCATTTATACTCCTCCTCTGGATCTCAGGTCCCCTATGCATGTAGGCAGGGAGTGTTCTTGGCCTCCCTGGCTTTCTGCCCCAAGATCGCACTTTTATGCTGCTTTTCCAACTCTGATCTTTTTATTCTTGTTTTAATATAGGAAGGGAGACAGCAATTCAGCAATCTGCATGGTAACACCAAAGACTGATTTACTTTATTCTTCCCTTTCTGAACAGTATTACCTTCTCTTTGTCAGACTGACTGTTCTAATTTCTAGGCTTCTCATATTTCCTCTTGCCCTATTTTTTTCTTCCTTTGGGGTGTGAAATATTTGATTAAATGCTGATAGCTAGGGCTGTGAATCTAGGGCTTCACAGAGGAATGAATGCACAGGCAGAATCTGTAGGAGGAAAGGATAGCCATGTGGTAGAAAAAACACTATCTTAGAGAGGGAAGGAAGCCCAGAGAAAGTAGATAGTAAAGGGGAAAGGAGGGAGCTGAGGAGGAAGAAGTGAAGAGAATAAGCAAGAGGAAGGCCTAAAGTGAGAAATGAATGAATATTAGAAATTGGTGGGGGAGTTCCCTGGTGGTGTAGTGGCTAAGGCTTGGCGCTGTCAACGCTGCAGCCTGGGTTCGATTCCCAGCCAGGGAACCACCCACATTAAAAAAAAAAAAAAAGAAAAAGAAAGAAATTGGTGGTAGGAGATAAGCCCTCTCAGCAAGTTTCTGTCTGCCCACATGTCCCATTGAATGCTCCTGTTCTCTTTTCCCACCCTGGGTGGCAGCCTGGAGATGCCCAAAGATGAGCTGCCAAACCACAACTGCATTAAGCACCTGCGCTCAGTGGTTCAACAGCAGCAGACTCGCATCGCAGAACTGGAGAAGACCTCAGCTGAACACAAGCACCAGCTGGCAGAGCAGGTAGTGCCCAGAGAAACTGCGGAAAAACATGTCCCTAATACACAAATAACTGTGTGCCTGACAGTGATAAGCACCATGCAGATCTGTGCCTGTGCTTTGCACCTGGCTAGATAGATACTCTGCCTGTGGCTTAGTAGGGCATCAGGGTAGAGCTCTTCTCCCTTCCCTTTATCTCCTCTGTGTCATTCATTCACTGACCATTTATCAGATGTCTTCTCTGTGAAGGCACTTTGCTAAGCACTATGAATGAAACAATCATAGCCCTGTTTTCATGAAGCTTACAGTCTGATGGTTCATTCCTCCAATCTCAATTGCCCGCATTCTCATAAACTTTTGTCTGTCATCTGCTGTCTGCCTTAATCATCACCCTGGTTCTCTTCCCCTGCAACAGAAGCGAGACATCCAGCTGCTGAAGGCATACATGCGTGCAATCCGCAGTGTCAACCCCAACCTTCAGAACCTGGAGGAGACAATCGAATACAATGAGATCCTAGAGTGAGTGTCACTCAGGATGTGGAGTTACTCCATGTCCTGGCACTGAGCACTGAAAGGAGTAAGAGCAGGGCAGCAGCAGCAGGAGGGTAATTGAAGGGCTGGGGCCAAGAATTTTCAGATGTTAGAGTGAAGGACAGTGTCAGAGAAGAGGATGATCTTCAGCCCCAGTATAGGATCTCTTATTCTTTGGGGTGGATGGAAGGGAAAGCTTACCCAAGGATGCAATTTCTCCAGAATTAGGTGAATATCCACATATACAAAGCCCTGTATTAAAGGCTGTGGAGTGCTGGGAGGGCCAAAAAGAAATGGAAGACATCATCCCTATCTTCAGGTAGCTCACAGTCTAGAAAAGAGTATGCAAATCCAGGAAAGTGATCTAAACATGCAGTAAAAATACAGTGAAGTAAACGAGCGAAGGCTAAGATCCCTTTCAGTTCTGGAGTCCTATACATCTCATGGACTAAACTGTTAAGGGTGAATCAATATATCTAGTGCAAATAGTGCTGCATAGGACACAGCATAGAGGAGTAATTGCTTCATTTAATAAATATTTGTTGAGCACTTAGTATGTACCAGGCACTGTGTGTGCTAAATATTGGGATTTTTAAGAAAAATGACAAGTAACAGAGACCCTATACTTGGGGAGTTTAATCTGTTGAGTAACATGTGGTGACTCAGATGGGGCCAACTAGGGAAAGATTAGGAGTTTCTGAGCCCATGATGGAAGGAAGGAAGTGAGGGAGGGAGGGAATGAATGAGGAAGGGGAGAAGGGAAGGGGGAAAGGAAGGATAGGGTTAAGCTGAGTGCAGAGTGGGTGGTTGTTCCTATTAGGCAAAGAAGCTATGCAGAGAAAGAGGATGAGCTGGAATGACTACCTCCAACCCCCTCCACACAGGTGGGTGAATTCCCTGCAACCAGCAAGAGTGACCCGCTGGGGAGGGATGATCTCCACCCCAGATGCTGTACTCCAGGCTGTAATCAAGCGCTCCCTGGTGGAGAGTGGATGTCCTGCCTCTATTGTCAACGAGCTGATCGAAAATGCCCACGAGCGGAGCTGGCCTCAGGGTCTGGCCACACTAGAGACAAGACAGATGAACCGGCGGTACTATGAGAACTACGTAGCCAAGCGCATCCCTGGCAAGCAGGCTGTTGTTGTGATGGCCTGTGAGAATCAGCATATGGGTGATGACATGGTGCAGGAGCCAGGGCTTGTCATGATATTTGCTCATGGAGTAGAAGAGATATAGATCTCTGGGCAGGATGTCAGGAGGAGATGGAAATCAGAAAATCTCATCACTCCAGTAGCTGGGCCCTGAGTCTTCCCCACTGCCCTTAATACTGTGGTGTACCCTTGAGCCACACATCTCCCTGCTTTGGCACTGAAGGGCCCTGAGGCGCTTCACTCAGCCTTTGAGGTGGGAAACCTAGGTTCCTTCCTTTTGCCTAATTTCTTCCCCTGAGATGTCTGTAAAATTTCACTCTGGTTGGCAAGCCCAACCTCTATATCAATTTTCCTGCCTAGGGTCCCTGGTTCCAGGTATTTTCAGAAAGCACAAAGAATCATTTTCTCTTAAGGATCAGTGTGGAGTGAGGAATCTTTCATTGTTCCCCTCCTCCAAAACCAGGGAATCTGAGCAGGCAGGCTCAGATGTTTAGTTGGTTGACTAAACATCATTTAGGATACAGCTCTGGGGAGCAGACATCCCGAAGAAATGGTAAGAGTGGAACCAAAACCCTAGAAATAAATGATGAGGCCAGTAACTCGCCGTCATTGATGGCACTGAGGGAAAGACTGGACCTCTATGCCAAGCAATACCTTGTTTAGCCCACCTTAAAGGTATGGTCTCCCACTGGGTCTGCAGGTGTGCAGGTTGGGATACCAAAAATTTCCACATGAGCTCTTCTTTCCTACACTTTCTCTTTAGGGAATGACAGTGGGGGGAGGGCCAGTCTGTTAGGATAAACAGGCTCAACAAAAAGCAGCTCTCTAGCTTTTGCTGAAAGTTATGCAGCACTGCCTGTGGCACAGGCCTAATAATTCCGTAGACCCGTCTCCAGCCCTGTGATTATAACTCGTTACAGTAGACTCTCAGTTAACCAGCACCCATGCTGGATAAATGTAGTAGTATTTCTTTGATTTTTTTGCTGGTTGCTTGAGTTCCAGTTAATGGTAGAGAGTCTACTGTATTTTGATAATTTTCTTTGGCAATTGTTATTTGCTTATATTTTACTCCCACTTTCTTTTTTTTAGAATGGCCTGGTTATGGCTACCACACTTTTCCAGTCCAGCCACATTGTTGGCAATTTAATTTATTTACTTTTTTTTAAAGAAAGGAAAAAGAAAAAAAAATTAACAAAACTTAAAACTTTTCTTTTGCTGTTCCTATGGTGGGGATTCTGGATAGGGTGGGACAGGGGTGGGGGCTATTTTATATTTTCCCTTTCAACACAACCTCTGGCTTTAATACAGAAAGGGCCAAGGGAGTCTTGGCTGAACTTATATAATGTATCCCCTAACCTTCCATAACGCCATCTGAGATGAGGAGCTTCCTCTATTCCAGTGATGGATGTGACAGTCCAGCATCGATAACTGTATCCTCTGGAGAACGTTGCTTCTGGCCTTTCCAGGGTCTCATTGTAAAACTCTGGATTTAGAGTATTAATTTTGAAATCTCCCACCTCATTTCCTTGGAGATACATAGCTGGGTTCTAAGCTTCACCAGACAAGGTGAGATAGAAATTGTGTCTTTGTCTTTGAGTACAGGATGTACTCTTGTCTCACCCATGCCCCTTAAGGACTTCAGCTCTTTTTCAGGCTACCTGGGACATTCCTTGACCCCTTGGGTGACTGGCAGAGTAACAGAAGGGGAGGAATAGTGATTATTTTAATATGCAAGTGGGAGTGGGGTTGAAGAGAGATGGCCATGTAATAGCTTCTCTTTTTGGAGTTTTATTCCAGGCCAGCTTGCTGTAGGTCTGGGTAGTTGGGTCATGGCTCCACTGGGATTAGAGTGGAGGGATACAGCTTGAAAGGAGTAAGTAACATTCATGTTCTAGCTCCAGGACATTGTGCTCAGGAATTTGAAAACGCTGCTATACTTAGGCTGGTTAATACATTTCTTCCACTTCCCACTGCCCCTGCCTGCCTTACCAAGGCCCATACCCTTCTGTCACCACCTTCAGATGGAGCCAGGAAGCTGAATTCAGGCTTCCCCACCCTTTGCACTAGTGTCTCTGCAGGTTGCTGGTAGTGTTTTATGTGCTGTTCCATGGTGTTGACTGCACTAATAATAAACCTTTCACTCAACTCTCTAAATTCCTAATTCAGTATCACTCCTCCTCTTATGAAAGTTTCTTCCCTGCTTTGGCCTTGTTTTCACCTTAATTTCCCTTGTCTCAAAACTAACTTCTGTTTTAGGAGGATCTCTCTGGGAATAGTGGTCACCTCTTTGTCCTGTGTACTCTCCCAAATCCTTCCCTCCTATCTCCTATATCAGCCAACCCTTTCCAGTGATCTGAACTGTATTCTGCCTGTGCTCCAAATTCCATATCTTGCCTAAGTGCTCCTGTGGTTCTGAGACACTTTCCACAGAAGCTATGCAGGTACCTTTCTTACTTGTTCCACCTTTGCTTTGGAATTTGGGATTCCTCTACCCACCAATGTCTCCTAACCAACAAAGTAATGTGAGAAAGGGAACCTGGCTACTTGCTGTGGTTGTCAAATCTCGATAAACCCTTATTTGCTGCCACCACCTCCCTGTCATGAGAAAAAATACTCTTTTACCAAAACTATATTTTAAATGTGTTGAGCATTTATCAAACACCTAATGTAAATCTAACAGTACTCTAGATACTCTAATGGGGTTAAAAGGGGGGCATAGAGCATTCCTATACCAACTGAGTCTACTACACTTTCATACACACACAGTCTGATTATAAAATAATGATGATACCACAATATAGAGCACAAGAGGCAATATATATATATTCGAGTGATACCAATAGTGCTTTTGTCCCCCTTAATTTCCTTCATAATTACTTTCAGAACCTGCTGTTCATTCTTTTGAGTGTCACGAATGATACCAAACCTTTCAGGGTAGATCTGGTTTTTGGAAACAATATTCATCAAATATTCCGCAAGGAACTCACTAGGGTGGGGATGGGGGAGTTCATGTAGCAAAATGGCACCTACCTTCAAAAACTTACTTCCTGAAGTTCCCTGGTGGTGTAGTAGCTAAGGCTTTGGCACTGTCAACACTGTGGCCTGGGTTCGATTCCCAGCCAGGGAACTACCCACATTAAAACAACAACAACAAAAAACCTTCCTAATGGAGATGAGGATTTATTACATTTATTATATAATAGACATAATAAATACAGTAAGTAGGTTTATAAGCAATATATAAGCAGGGAGAAGATTAAACCACTGATTCTGATGGGTATCAGGGAAGACTTTCAGAAGTGGTTGTCCTAGGTCAGAAGTTGGTTGGCAAAGTACAGTTTGCATCCTGCTATCTACTTTTGTAAAAAAGTTGTATTGGAACACATTTATGTTTATGCATTGTCCATGGCTGCCTTTAGGTTACAACTGTAGAGATGAGTAGTTGATACAACCATGGCCCACAAAGCCTAAAGTATTTGCTACTTGGTCCTTACAGAAAGTTTGCCAACCTATTCTAGACTTTTTTTTTTTTTTTTTTAATGTGGGTAGCTCCCTAACTGGGAATCGAACCCAGGCCGCAGTACTGACAGCGCCAGCGCCGAAGCCTTAAGCCACTACACCATCAGGGAACTCCCTGAAAACCTTTTTTTGTTCAACAAATTTGTAACACTGATTTGTTGAAGAGATTGGGCCAGTTGTCCTGGAGAGTGGTGTTTTGGATTTGACTGACTGCTTCTTCATGGTGTTCTTTGACTTGTTCCTCTAGCCCAGTGATGTCCAACCTTTTGGCCTCCCTGGGCCGCAGTGGAAGAAGAATTGTCTGGGGCCACACATAATACACAATAACACCAAAGATAGCTAATAAGCTAAAAAAAAAAAAAGTCGCAAGAATATAATGTTTTAAGAGTTTGTGTTGGGCCACATTCAAACTGTCCTGGGCTGCAATTGGACATGCCTGCTCTTGCCCCTATTTTAGTAGATGGAATTAGATCTAGAGTCTGAAAAATTCAAGTTTTAACACTTTTGGGGATAGAAGACATAGGAGAGATGTCCCAGTTGTCCCACCATTAGCTTGATCTCTTCATTGTGTACTGGTATTGTAGATTTTTTTTTGGGTGGGGGAGGGGGGGTAGTTCCCTAGCTGGCAAACGGATGTAGATTTTTTTTTTTTTTTAAGCTGGCTAGGTGACCAATACGTGCCCTGAGAGAAGGGCAGACAGCTGGTTGGCAGTAAAGCTCCAGCTGGTTGCTGTTATACAAAAACGGGGACCCAATATTGCCAAATCTTATTTTCAAGAACCTTTGGACATCCTGTTGATGCTGTCTCACAACTTCTAAATGCTGGCTCAAAAGAGAAAAAACGCTTGTGGGCGGGGCGGGGGGGGGGCGGGAACTAGGGTCCACCAGTTTGCAACTTCTGTTTTAGGCTGAGATTACACATGAATAAAAACAAGTAGAGATGAAGGATATGTTCATGAAGGAAAAGACTAGTGTAATTTGGAGCATAGGATTTTTTGAAAGAACTACTGACAGATAAGGCTAGAAATAATTTGGGGCCAGTTGGAAGGCCTTGAATATATGGCAGGGAATTTGGACTTTAATTTTATAGGTAAGGTTTTGAGAAGAGGAATGACTTCCAACTCATGATTCTAGTGCAATTTGAAGACAGTGAAAACTGGTAACATTAGTAAGCTTTGCAATAATTCATGCAAGAGAGGATTAGAGCCTGAAATAGAACATGAAAGATGACAATAGATATCTAGGGGGAAAAACTGACATGCCTTAGTGACTGACTGGATTTACTCAGCCAACATTAACATTTTACAGCATGCTTATCATGTGCCAAATGTGGTTCTCGGCATTTGAGATACACAAATAATTGAGAAGGAAGTATTTAAAGGAATTTGCAGCTTAGTAGGTGTACTTGAACAAATAATGGAGAATGCAGAATAGTATGTTACTAGTAGATGAGGACTAAGTATTATACAACGGGACAGGATACAAGAGGGAAAGGCTTTTCAAAGGGATCATTGGAGCTGAGTTCTGAACAGGAGTAAATGTTTGCTGTGAGGAAGGGGATAACAGCAAGATTGAGCATTTAGTGTGAGTCAGGCGCTATTCTAAGTATTAAAACATGAAGTTACCCCAATTTTATAAAAAAGTACTATTACCTCCATTTTCTATGTGGGGAAACAGACAAAGGACAAAATTCACACAGCAGTCAGAACTGGAATTTGAACCCAGAAAGTCATTCCAGAGACTGAGCTCCTAAACATTGCACTTAACAAGGGGCATGTAACCAAAGATGAATCACAGATAAATACAGGTTTCTAGTCTGAATGAAAAGACAGTGTCATTAACCTGAAGTGGGAGGAGAGGATGAACAGGTTTCAGGAGTGAAGAAATGAGCTCATTTGGGGAACACTGGATTGGAAATGCTTCCACATAGAGGTGTTTAGCCATTAAATAGAAATGTGGGTCTAGAGCTTAAAAGCAAGAAGTTAGGGTTAAAGGTGTGGATTTGGGAGATAACTGCTAAGAGGTGATCAGGAAATTCTTGGAATTAATGTAAACATTAAAGAAAAAAACAGGAAGAAGGCTAAGAAAGGGACATGGGGGAATTCCAGAAGTAATCTAGAACAAGATTTGGAAAAATAAATTATAAAGTTGGTTAATGCATCAGCTTTTTTAAAAAGTAATTGTGAAGTAATGAATCATTTACTTGTGGCTCATAAACTAGCTGTGGAGGTGTTCCAGAAATGTTTTGTACAATGATAGCTATCGGGAATGATCTCAACAGGTGTTAGTTGAGATCATTTCAGCTAAAGTCCTCTAATGATTTGCTTTACTGAGTAAACTGCAGAGATTCAAGCCTCTTAACATTTGGAGCAAGTCAACAGCTTAGAAGGGAATAATATTAGGTTCTTGTGTGTTAGATTCCTCCGTGTTAGCTTTTTAGTCACATAAAAGCAATTTTGATTAAGTGCTAAGAATTTGTAGCTTTGATCAGTATAGGGTGGCATTAGCTAGTCATTGGTTATAAGATAGAGAGAACTTCAGGAGAGACAAATTTTTAGGCTATCACATGGAAATGCCCTCCCAGCTTGATTAGATTGGGGTACCATGGTGAGAAGAATTAAGGATAAAAACATGGGTGATTTAGGCAGGGTTTATTGATAAATAGAAGCATGTATTTAAATCAGATGGGGCACTGAAGTTCCTTGATGAGAATAATATGATGAAAGCAGTGTTTTAGAGATTTAAGTGTGCCAAAAAGGGTACCTAGAGGGCCATTGGAGAGAAAAAAGTCACATTTCTTAAGATTGGAAATGATGGAATTGAGAACAGTAGTAGCATGAATGGAAAACGTTGAGAATGCAATTATGGGAAATGAAGAGAAGTTTTGTTTATGTTTTAGGTGACAGGTTAGCTATGCAGATGTAGACAGTTGGAGATATAGGACCATGGTTTGTCTGAGAGGCTATTCCTGGAACGGTGGCTTGAGATTTTTGTCTTGGGAGGAGGAAAAAGCATTAAGCTTTAGTAGAATTCCACAGAAGGAGGGAGAAAACAAATGAGATGGAGAAACAGTGTTCTAAGAGAAAAACAGTGTTTCAGAAATCAGTAAGAAATCAATGGTTTCAAACATAAAATGGTTTCTACCACAGGTTATTAAGATAGTATGGAGCTGGAGGCAGAAGTATACATTTTATTCAAAAAAATAGAAAACAACATGGTTTGGAAGTGTCAAGTGAAGGTGTAGTTTTGTTTGTTCTGAAATAAGGATTGATTGAGTGGAGTAGAATTTGAATGTTTTATGGAAGAAGGCTCCCTAGGAGGTTGAAATGACTGGGTTTGAAAGCCTAGATGGAGAGGGTAATTTAAGAGCAGATAGAGATGCGCAGGGTCAAATACTGAACAAGAAAGTAAAGAATGCCAGTGGGTAGAATGTAATAAATATATAAGAATGGTGAGGGGGTGCTGATCATGCAATGCAAACAGAAAAAATTCGTTGGGCTGGAAGGGAAGGATGAAAGAATTGGGGAACTGGGCTGGGCTTTGGGGCCAGTAAAAATTTGAAATTATATACTGTTCATGAAAGTTCCAAGCCTTGGCCTCTCATCCCCGAAAATTACAAGGGAAGCATTTGAGAACAAAAGGTAGGCTCTCCCAAGTACCAAACAACCTGTTTCTCCTTCTCAGTCCAGATCCTCCATTTTGTAAACCATGGAGCCTTCCTCCCTCCACAACATAGTTGTCGCTTGCCCTCTGCTGGTCAGTATCGGTCTTGGCTGTTCAGATAGTAAAATCTGAGAGCATGCACAAAATGAAACAGTAGGAAGCTCAGCACTGAGCTAATTAGATTCCAGTACAGTACATATTTGCTCACATCTATGTGTAAGACCTAGTAGTGGAGTTACAAATAAAATACACAGTCCTAACTCCCAAGAAGCTTATAGTTTCAGTCTGAGTGAAGATTAAACATACATACCTGCTGTAAAAACATCCATTTACTCAACATTTTTTTTTTTTATTGAGCAGCTTATTTGTGCCAAGAATTTATAGTCTACAGGGGAAGAATGACTTCACATCATAAGATTAGGGCATAGGACGCGATAACCAACAGATGGTTAGAGAAGACTTCCCAGGAGAACCAATACTTAAGTAGAGACTAAGTAGAAGGTGAGGATGAGAAAGATTACTGCAGGCAGAGAACAGCCTAAAAATTTGTCTCTCATGAAGTTCTATCTCTCTGTCTTATAACCAATGACTAGCTAATGCCACCCTATACTGATCAAATACTATTCTAGGAACTAAAATAATGCCAGTGGATGGAACGTAGGGAATATGAAAGGGTGACAGAAGAGACCAGATCACGAAACATTGAAAGCAGGTATGGAAAGGTTTAAGGTCTCTGGCTACAGTGTGCATGCGTAAGTGCAGCTTTACATACATTCTGTAGTCCTCATAATTACCCCTATTTTCTAAAGGTTCTAGCAAGTGGTGGGTCCAGCCTGCACTTACACCCAAGAAAAGTGGACAGATTTGAGACCTGTTTAAGAAGTAGAATAAATATAATTTAATTTTTGCAGAGGCATGTCAAAGTTGATGACTTGCATGCAGTCTAGTGGGTGGTGATGGAAGCCGGATAGGTTCCAGTTGGAGTCATCAAGAGCCTCAAAGAGGAGTAAAAGGGGTGCAGATGGAAAGTGATGGGGGTGGGAGGGAAGGAGGCAGTGATGAGGGTGATCTTGAAAAGAACAGCATGAGCAATGGTATGAAGGTGGGAAACTCCAAAATATAAATGTGTAGAAATCTCTTATGAATTACCCTTGAACCCCCTGTGCTTTGGGATTCTTTTTGGAGAAAATGCTGTTGTGCAAGAAATGAAATACAAAAAGAACATCCTCTGCAAGTGTCCTAGATAGTCCCCACAATTAGAAATTGTGGGATAGGAAGAACCAGGGGAAGTGAGTACAGCAGTGTGACACGTTAGAGAAGGGAAGAATTTCCTAGCCTGGTTAATACACGGAGAACAGTACCTGGCACAAAATGAGCACTCAATAAAAAGTCTTAGATAACTATCTTCCCACGCTAACTCCAGCTTGATCTGCAATGTTCGTTTCAATAGGCTACTATATTGCCTGAAATGCACCTCCTCGAGGACATCCAAATGAGAGAATGCCCTGTTTCCTGGGTCAGTCTTTGTAATTAGACCTACTTTTGGTCATGAAAGTTCAGTCTTGATTCTTACAGCACAACAGGCATTTATATTTCCCAAACAAAACTTAACCTTCTTCAACCAAATCCTTTGCTATTCCCTCCCAAAAGCATGAAACAATGAAAGCCAAAGCTCTGCTAGCAAACCTGAAGTTACAGAATTGTGAAAGTGCTTCGTATCCTAGCAGCCAATAAGGTTGTGCACGATTAAGCTTCCTTAAACCCTTACTCCCCCAAACCAGGGATGCGTGAGAACTTCCGGCTTATATTTCCAAGACTGGGAAGTGCATGAAAAGCACGTGCGAAAACCAGGGTTTCCCTTTACACTTACTTAAGGAAGGGGGAAAAAAAGCGGACGTCACGAACAGGATTCGAACCTGTGCGGGGAAACCCCATTGGATTTCGAGTCCAACGCCTTAACCACTCGGCCACCGTGACTTTCAAAACTGCGTCCTTCCCCACACTTACAGAAGGGGTTGAGACTGCGAGGAAACTGGACCCCCCCAACCCACACACCCACCCTCTGCACACATGCACATATCCTGTGACTCCTTTTCCCCGTTCTTTACCTCTCTTCCACACCACTCAAAAGAAAAGGGAAGGATTCCCCCGCCTAGTGAATATTTGGGGCCTCAAGGAGCGCAAAATTATTTAGGACGCGATGGCGAAGCCCGCAGAGGAAGTAGTTGGAGCGAAGGGGCTGGACCCCGAGGGTGCCGGCTAGGAGACTCCTTGGGTTCAGGAGTGAAAAGTAGTGTTGGGACAAGGCGTGAGGGGTGAGGGAGGCTCAGGGTTTAAACTCGGGACTCCTGGAGTCGGATGAAAGGATGGAACATCTTGGGGAAAGGGGTCGGGGGTTCCTTGGGATTAGACGCTCAGTGGGGTTAGGAATGCTCAAGGTGACAACTCTTGAGCTAGGGGCACCTCAGGTGACTGGTATCCCCTTAAGATAGGCTAGGGAGGTGCTACTTCCCGGTCTGAGAGGCAAAAAGAAAGGAAAGGTTTCGTGTTAAATCAAGACCGGTCTCAGGAGAGTGGGTACCCTTGTCCAGGAAGCAGCCACGTCGTCAAGACTCCCTCTGTCGCCGTCGCCGCCGGGGAGGCCGCCCGGGTCTGTCCCGCGCCTTACGCTCCAACGACGCCGCGCCCTGGCGGCCAGCAGGGGGCGCTGCTCGTGCCGGGGCCGGCCCAGGCGACGGCAGGCGGCGGCCGCGGCGGCGGGAGGCGGGCGGAGGAGGAGGTGGAGGAGGCGGGAGCTGAGCTGAGTGGGGCGGGCGGCGGCGGCGGCGGGGCCCGAGCCCGAGAAGATGGCGGTGCGGAAGAAGGACGGCGGCCCCAACGTGAAGTACTACGAGGCCGCGGACACTGTGACCCAGTTCGACAACGTGCGGCTCTGGCTCGGCAAGAACTACAAGAAGGTACGCAGGCAGGCCGCGCGGGGGTCCGGGGGCGGGACAAAGGGGCCGCGGCCCCGCAGCGCCCCGGGATATTGCCCACCCTCTGGCGGCCCGCAGCCCTCGGCCCCTCCTCCGCGGCCTCCGGGGCAGCCCCCGGCCTGCGCCCCTCCTCCAGCCTCTTACCGCCCCCCCCCCCCCCCCCCCCCCCCCCCCCCCCCCCCCCCCCCCCCCCCCCCCCCCCCCCCCCCCCGCCCCAGGCCGGCCTCGGATTCCAGCCCCCGCCCCCACTACTGCGCCCTCTGCCCCTTGTTTTTCTCCACTGCCCCGGCGGGTCCCAGTGCCAACAGCCCACCCTCCCCTAAGCTATCCTCTTCTGGGCTTTTCCGGGAGACACTGCCAGGGGTTGACCGGTGTCGATCCCCACATCAGCGTGCCCGCCACAGTGCCTGCTAGAGCCCTCACCCCCGCCCCCAAGCCAGGTACCAGCAGGGCTGAGGCCTCCCTGGTGCTTTGTGTACGTTCAGAGAAAGATGATGAAAGCAGGAGGGTAAACAGCCACAGAGCAGGCCCTTGGCTGCTCCATCATCCTGAAAAAGGTCTCCACCCTGAGATCACCTGTCTCTACCACTTGTCCCCCACCTCTAGCCAAGGAACAACAAAACCTCTTTGCGAGCCTGGATATAGGAGTTCCTTGGTAGCAACCCCTTCTTAAACCATTCCTTAGCTTCACAATGAAGTCACCCACCACCTCTCCATAAATTGCCTTGGTTTGGGGTTCAGACGCTAGGACACTATCTCACCCCTACATCGTAACTGAGATAATAAGATAGTGAACAAAGGGTTCAAGAAGTCTTACCTATCTTTCCTATACCCAACCTCTTCCTGGTGTTGTCTTTGTCTTTAAGCCTTATTGAAAGGGACATCTAAACATATGGTTTTTCTCTGGAGATGGTCTGCCTCTCTTCCTCCTCACTACACCCAGAGAGGGGTTCTCTTTCTGGCTTTCCGTCAGCTCCCCAGTTCTTCCTGCCCAGCTTTGCTGCCTGTCAGAAGTGTGATGAGTGGTTTAGGAGAACGCCCCCCTAATCCTGGTTATGAGCCTGTCCCTGCTCTCAGAGGTCCCTCTGGATGTCAGGATCCTGACAAGACAGCTGCTGGGTCTGTGGCTTGTACCCCAGTGTGAGGTTCTGGTTCCCAGGCTTCTGCCTTTGACCTTTTGGAAGGGAGATCCGTCTAGGGGTTTAGTCTCTGGCCCTGGGGGGACTGACAGCCTGTGACCTGGTTCAGCTTTCAAGCTCTTAGCTCTTTGTCGTTTACCTTTTCCTTCAAGGATCTCTTTACACTTCTCACTGAGAGGAGCACTCTTCTCTCAGGAAACAGAGATCAAAAGGTAAAGAGAAAGCCTCCTCGCTCATTTTTAAATTAGAACAGAAGGCTAGGATGCTAGGTATAATATGGAAATATTTAAGAAGGCCAAGGGTTATTTGTCTTAGATGAGTGTGTCTTGCTCTTTCACACCGGACTGGTAGTAGCTAGTCATTCTCATCTAGGAGGGCCTACAAAGACATTTGTGCCCTGTTCCTAATAGAAGCGGAATGCAGAGTTCCCTTTCTGCCCAAGCTCATTCTCTCAGTCTGTTTGCCCTACCTCACTTTCTTGCACCTTTCTTATTAGGCCACATTATAGGGGGAATCTTTACCTTCCACAGTGTTACCCCAAGAAAAACACTGTTGTCATGCTTAGAACCTTAAATGTATTGCTTCCTTGGCCTGTCATTGAACATTCAGAATTTTACAACCCTCAGTGTGTTGGCTAGAGAGTAGGGTCCTGCAACTTCCAATTTCAGGGTGTAGCTAAGGAAGAGTAGGAAGCCTCCCTTGTCCCCAGCACCCAACACTGGCAGCCTGGGCTGGGGGCAGCAGAATTGTAATTCCTGATGAGGAGTGTAGAGGGCCTCCCTGCTACCATTCTCTTTATAGAAACTAGACTTGGTGGGGGAAGATTATACAATTTTCTCTGCCCCAGATGCTTCTAGAGCTCCTGGGAAAGAAGTAAGGGAAATGGTGGACAATTTATCTGGGGTTTATTTTTTTTCCCCCTCTCTTTTCTCAGTACATACAAGCTGAACCACCCACCAACAAGTCTCTGTCTAGCCTGGTTGTACAGTTGCTGCAATTTCAGGAAGAAGTTTTTGGCAAACATGTCAGCAATGCACCGCTCACTAAACTGCCGGTGAGTACAAAAGCAAAGGAGGAGTCCTCCAAACTGGAGAGGGAGTTTTTGGTCTTTTTTTTGTAAATTTCATGGTTTTTGATATTTGGTAAATTATTTTACCATCTCTATCCCTGGTCAGGGCATTACTAACCTTGGCCTAGTCCCCAGTTTCCTATACTCTCTGTCTTAGTAATATTTTGTGCAACAGATTATCTCAGAATGTCAGAGGGCAGTGCATGAAACTATCATGGCATGATTAAAAGAGTATGAGATTTGGATTTGCACAGGCTTGTGTTCAAATCCTGGCTCTGCTATCTTGGACAAGTCATTTAAACCTTTTGAGTCTTGGTTCCTTCATCTTTAGATGGGATTGACATACCTACCTTGTAGGGTTTCTGTAATGGTCAGTGAGGTAACCCAGTAAGTGCTTGGCACAAGGTGGGGCTTTGTGAATGTTAGTTTCTCTTGCCTCTTCCAGGCCACATTATACAATGGCATAGGGTTTGTGAAAGGTTAGTTAGTAATAAGAGAATTTAGGATGTAACTCTCATATACCTTCCTTGTCTCAATTTTGTAGATCAAGTGTTTCCTAGATTTCAAAGCAGGAGGCTCCCTGTGCCACATACTTGCAGCTGCCTACAAATTCAAGAGTGACCAGGGATGGTGAGATGCCTTCTCTCTATGCTTCTTACATTTAGTTTAGAGGGAATTTCCCCCTCTGATTCCTTGGGGTTGTTCTGGGTTGGGAGAGCATAGATAGACATTCTTATAAGTCTCTTACTTTGCTAGGTGAGTAGGCCTGACTTGCTAGGTCAGAAAAATGGCTTAGAGTCAGTGTCCAAGTGTGTGTGTACATCAGTATGTGTGTTGTAGAGGAAAAGGGATTCTTAGGTTAACATCTCAAGCTCTTTTTTTTGTCCTTTTGGACTAAGTACTAAGTAAGTTGATATTGGTGAACCCTAGGTCTCAGGCAACTTTCCACACCAATTGTGAGCACGATTGCCTTCTAATTTCCCATGTTAAAAAGTCACATACCCTAACCTCATCCCCGGACCTGAGCTGTACCACTTACTAGATTATCACCTCTTCACAAGGCGGCGTTATGACTTCCAGAATCCATCACGTATGGACCGCAACGTGGAAATGTTCATGACCATTGAAAAGTCGTTGGTGCAGGTAATAGTTAAGAACCTCCCCCATCCATCTCCCTTCCCTCAATGGGACTCCAAAACAGCCCTCCCACATAATCTCGGTCCGTCTGTTTCTTCTCCCCACAGAATAATTGCCTGTCTCGACCAAACATTTTTTTGTGCCCAGAAATTGAACCCAAACTGCTAGGAAAATTAAAGGACATTATCAAGAGACACCAGGTGAGTGAGTGAGTTAGGAGAGGTTTTGGAAACTCCATGACTCTTTTCCTAATGTTTTCCATTTAATAAGCAGCCCTTAGGTGCCATATTTTCTACTGAGGAAGTGGCTTTACCTACTTGAAAAATGACTAGACTTGAAGCCTTGAGCCACTCTTTGTCTGTTCCGCCCATTTCCCATTCTTGACAGGTTTGGATCACTGTTCCTAGACTTCCTTGGCCTGGGGGGAAAGCTTCTATTTCCACTGAGCTAAAGACTGCCTGATTTCAGAGAAATAAAATCTTTGCTCTTTGGAGCTCTGGAAAGCAAGCAGATATCATTGCTAGAGACATACAGTCAACTTTACGTTTCCCAAGTGTAGATTATCTATAGCAATTTTTAATTCTTTGACTTTTCTTCATTATTAGCACAATCCCAGCTGTTTCCCTCTGCCATTCAGCTGGTGTTCTTAGAGAATGCAAACTAACTTTAATACTATTCTGAGCAAAATATGATTAGGAAGGCAGATCTGTGGTTACATCTTATTTTGGTTTATTTATACCCATGAGTAATTTAGGGGGGACCGTATTTACTTGCTTCTCCTTGTGCCATCCAGGGAACGGTCACTGAGGATAAGAACAATGCCTCCCATGTTGTGTATCCTGTCCCAGGGAACCTGGAAGAAGGTGAGACCTGGCTCTTCCTGGCCACTGCAGTGAAGGGCTTGGATTAGGAGGTGGAGGGCTGCTCAAATCCCATGCGGTGTTTGGTCTCCTCTTTCCTTTCAACCTTGAATCTTCCTTCCACCTTATGTTCCTATTTTCAGGTCCCCTCCTGCTTGTAGCACGAGTTGTATACAGTTATTTTTTTGTACCCCTTTAGCTTACATCTCTCCCTGATCTGTCTCTATCCCCAGAGGAATGGGTACGACCAGTCATGAAGAGGGATAAGCAGGTTCTTCTGCACTGGGGCTACTATCCTGACAGGTGAGGATGGGTTCCTAGGGCAGGTATAAATACAGGAGCCAGACTGAGAAGCCCTAGCATTTAGCAAAGCAAGAAGGAGTTACTTTGTTTTTGTTTTTTTAATTTTATTTTTAATTGTATTATCTTTTAGGGTTATTTTTATGTTAATTTGTTCTCCTTTCTCCTATTATATGAGTCTTCTGTCTTGGGGAAGGCTTAGGCTAAAAGGATTGAGGTTTATGTGTGAAATGGTTATCCCAGTATAATTTCTATAAGTAAATATTGGAAACTAAATGTGTACGGGAAAATGTTTCAGCCAATTTGTATATCTACTCCGTGGGCTTTTATGCCAACTAAAGTTGGCATAAAAAATTTCCACTTACGGAAATAACATGGATTTTGTGGTGGTTGTTGTTGGTTGGTTCCCTGAGCGGGAGTTGAACCAAGGCCACAGAGGTGAGAGCGCCGAGACCTAGCCACTATACCACCAGGGGACCCCCTACATGGATAATTTGTATATGAATATTAAATGGAAAAAGTAGTTGGTGGTGTAGTGGCTAAGCTTCAGCACTGTCAATGCTGTGGCCTGGGTTCGATTCCCAGCCAGGGAACTACCCACATTAAAAAAAAAAAAAGTAGGATGTAAAATAACTCCAGTATCTTTGCAATTATGTAAAATCAAAATTGTACAGGAGAAAGTTACTGGGGAAAAAGTATATAGTGAACATCACAAGTAATTGTGTTAAGATGATCCTTTATCTTTTTTTTTTAAATACTTTGTAATTATTTTTATTACTTTGTAATGTAAAGAATCCCAATATTAACTGGAAAAATAATCATACCAAGAAACAACCCAACAACCCAATACTTTTTGTAAATGGAAAAGGTAAAAGATTTGCTCTTTGCTTTTTCACAACTATCTCACTGATTCTACTTCCTGCTGAATTTCCTATGGCAGTTATGACACGTGGATCCCAGCCAGTGAAATTGAAGCATCTGTGGAAGATGCTCCAACTCCTGAGAAACCTAGAAAGGTGAGCTTTTCTTGTCCCCCAGCCCCAAGAAGAATGCCAGGATCAGACCACTCTTTGGAGGTGAAACAGAGTTTTCTGTGCCCTTAGGCTTTTCTGTTAAGAGTCCCCAGATAGAACTGTGGCTTCCAGGCTTCTCTCCAGGACAGTCTGCCTTTGTATTTTAGGTTCATGCAAAGTGGATCCTGGACACAGACACCTTCAATGAATGGATGAATGAAGAAGATTATGAAGTAAATGATGACAAAAACCCTGTCTCCCGCCGAAAGAAAATTTCAGCCAAGACATTGACAGACGAGGTGAAAATTCCTCTTCTTTCTTCCTCAAGCCTTAACGTAAGTTTCATAACAAGTCCACTGGAGAGTATTGGCTGACATTTTTTCCCAATTCTCCAACCTGCAGGTGAACAGCCCAGATTCAGATCGACGAGACAAGAAGGGGGGAAACTATAAAAAGAGGAAACGTTCCCCTTCTCCTTCACCAACCCCAGAAGCTAAGAAGAAAAATGCTAAGAAAGGGTAGGCTAGCCCCTAATCTGTCAATACCTTCACTCTTCTCACCACACCATGCTGAAAGATGTTAGGACAAATAAATCCCTTCCCATAACCACACGGCCCTCTCTACTGGTGTCCTGAAAGGAAGGAGGAGGAAATCTTTAGCTGCCTAGTTTTTAGTTCTAGTCCAGCCATTAGTAAAATCAAAGAGCTTAATCTCCAAATAAAAGCCTTGACTGCTTCCCTTACTCTGAGGTAATTGGTTTCTGTTTTTGCTCAGCTTGAACCTTACCTTCCAGGGACTCCTTGTCCAAGGATGATGGGGTTTTCCTTTACTCTCTTCCCTTCCTAGTCCCTCAACGCCTTATACCAAGTCCAAGCGTGGCCACAGAGAAGAGGAGCAAGAAGACCTGACAAAGGACATGGATGAGCCCTCACCGGTTCCCAACGTAGAAGAGGTGACATTGCCCAAAACAGGTATGGGCCAGGTTCAGCTGCTGGGCTCTCCCCGACTCCCTGTCCTGCCCTTACTCTCTGTCAAACCCCCCAAGTGGGCTGATTTCCCAGGCCCAGCTCCAGATCTCGAGGATCTTTCCCTTCAGTTTAGCTGGTTGAAATGATTTTCATCACTTCTAACTTCACATTCATATAAGAGTTGTGGACTGTGCTTTGTGCTTAATAGTAGTTGTCTCCAAACTCTGATTTTGCATCCCCATCAGTAAAACGCATTTGAGCACAAATTACATATATGAACTGTTATACCACTTCTTTAGGAGCATTATAAAACACATGTAAAAACTATCTAAAAATGAGAAAATGTAAAGCATAAGATTAAAAACAAATATAAAGAGAACTTCTGATCATTCTCTGCCTGTATTCTAGTGGACCATCTTGTGCATCCTATGTGAGAACCCCTCTTTGGAGACGACTGCTCTCCAGTACTGATTTACAATCTATATTCTGTAGACTAGCCCCAGGTGCCCAGGAGCATATTTCAGGAGTAGGGTAAAGGGGGCCACTGAGAAAGAGAGGAGTTCTGGCTGTCACTCCTCATCCATCAGAGCATCTCTTCTTTCTGTGTTTTCTCCTGAGCGTTAATATATGAATTCAGTTGAGGAAAATGTCCTCTATTTTCAAAAATATTTAAGAAAGGGGTTCCCTGCTGGTGTAGTGGCTAGGCCTCAGTGTTCTCAATGCCGTGGCCTGGGTTTGATTTCCAGCCAGGGAGCTTCCCCCCAAAAAAAATTTAACCCCCCCCCAAAAAAAAAAAAAAAAATGAAGATTTCAACCACTCTTCTACAGAGTAATCTGGTCAGACTGTCTCGGTACATTAAGAACTTATAAACATATAGGTGGATGGGAGTTCCCTGATGGTGTAGTGGCTTAAGGCTTCAGCGCTGGTGCTGTCTAGTGCTGCGGCCTGGGTTCGATTCCCAGCCAGGGAACTTACCCACATACCAAAAAGCAAAAAAAACAAAAAAAAAAACAAAAAAAATAAACACACAGGTGGAGATAAAGACCTATCAAAGACAAGATGATATATGAATGTCCATAGAGTAAGAAATGTTTTTTTATAGGAAAAGAGTTAAATACATTTGTCATTGGGGAAGAGGGGAAAGTGGCAAGTGTGTTTCAAGCCCTAGGGTAATTGTGACTGCAAGAAGTTACTACATTTTGTGATCAGATGCAGAAAGTTTTTGGAGAAAGTGAGATCTCTAGAACTGTTAACAGTGGAGAGATGAGGGCTTAATTTAGGCAGAACCTGTCTGATAAGATGACTCTCTTCTGGCAGTCAACACTAAGAAGGACTCAGAGTCAGCCCCAGTCAAAGGAGGCACCATGACTGACTTGGGTAAGATGGGGAGCCTCGGGGCAAGGAAGTCAGTGCCCAAAGGAGGGGAGGTCAGCTGCCATCTTCCCCCAGCCTGCCAGGGCTTTTCAGAAAGTAGGACTCTTCTCAGTCCCTGAGGATACTCCAGCCTCTATCTTACCCTCTCTTTCAGATGAACAGGAAGATGAAAGCATGGAGACCACGGGCAAGGTGGAGCCAGTTTAGAGAGGCCCTACCTCTCTATGTGATTCTGATTTGTGATTATAAAGTTACCTCTCCCCATAACTTTGCACTGCCCAGACTTTCCCACTCTAGACTAATTTTAGCTACTGCTCAAAACTAACCCTTTTTGAGTCCTGGGGCCCTAACTATTCATTCCCACATCCATTTTTAGTGCCCATATTCCTGGGCTGTGGGGAAAGCAGGGGGTTGCTAAGGGCAAAATGGGAATGCTCAGTGTCCAGCAGCCTCTGTACTCGTAGGATGAGGATGAGAATAGTACGGGGAACAAGGGGGAGCAGACCAAGAACCCAGACCTGCATGAGGATAACGTGACTGAACAGACCCACCACATCATCATTCCCAGCTATGCGGCCTGGTTTGACTATAATAGGTATTGTTGCTCCAAGTTCTCACTGAATCCTTATTGCCTTGCCTCCTGGGGTCAACATGTTTTTCCTTCTCCTGCCTCCAAATAAGTTATTTCTTCCTCAGCCAGATAGAGATACAATTTTAGGGGGAGCCCTGGCAGGAAGTTTTCCCCAAGCTTCTCATTCCTTCCTGCTCTCTCCAACTGTTTGCCCACTCCACCTTCTAGGCTTTTCCTCTCTTTGGGGCTCCCATCTCATCTCTTCACTAGTGCCTTCTGAACCCACTCTGGCTTCTCTTGCAGTGTTCACGCCATTGAACGGAGGGCTCTCCCTGAGTTCTTCAACGGCAAGAACAAGTCCAAGACTCCAGAAATGTAAGGAAATTTCAGCTCATGAGTCTCTTTCTTTCTGTGACCCCGTGCTCTCTTCTTGATTCAGCAACATCCAGTTTAGGAGACATTTCTTAAACTCCTTCCATGAGCCAGGCATGATGTGAGTCTTACCAAAACGTGATTTCTGCCCATAGGCAGCCCAGCCCAGTTCTGTGACCACGGTAGCTTGCTCTAGGACTTGCCTGGCGGTGATAGTAAGCATGCTCTTCTGTACAAAACAAGTACCTGCTCTAATACCTCCATTTCTTTTAAGAGGGTACAGAGCCTTTCAATTTATAATTATTAATGTTACCCAAAATGCAAATATCCCTAGCCTACATAATAGTTTTGACTGAAATATAGCAGACTGTTACCAGGCTGGTCCCAGAAAGTAGAAAAACAAGAGGAGAAACTATGAAGACCCAAGTCTAGGTGAAGTGCGGGCTTGGGGCTCAGAAGTCTTTATCTCCTCTGTGGTTGTTGCTTCATGCCAAACCTGCTTGGCTTTGGATGAGACTTGGCAATCTTCTCTGGTTAGGGATGATCCAGGATCAATATCATGATGAAACAGTGAGACTTGAGTGCTGAGCCAAGGTTCCATGAGAACCCAGTGAGCTTGCTTTCCAGCTATTCCTCAGCTTTTCCTCTGGAGCCATATTCCCTTCCCACTGCACTTGTGGTACAAAAAAGTAGATGATCCTAATTCTCTATACGGAGAGTTTAATGTCTTCCAGGCACTATCTTATATGTCCTACATACATTGACTTAGTTTAATCTCACATCAACTTTAGAGGTAAGTCCTATCATCGTTCCAGTTTACTGATTGGGAAACTGAGGTAGAGCAGGAGTGTCCAACCTTTTGGCTTCCCTGGGCCACATTGGAAGAAGAAGAATTGTCTTGGGTCACACACAAAATACACTAACACTAACAATAACTGATGAGCTAAAAAAAAAAAGGTCCATACATAATTTTTGTAATATTTTAAGAAAGTTTACAAATTTTTGTTGGGTCGCATTTAAAGCTATCCTGGGCCATGTGCAGCCCACAGCTTACAGGGTGGACAAGCTTGCTATAGAGAGATTGAGTCACTTGCTTAAGGTCACAGAGCTAGTAAGCAGTAAAGCCAAGATTTGAACGCTTTATTCTGGCTCTTGGTCTCAAACTTTACACTGTACCACACAAAATCTACATTTTTTGAGCTCTTATGACATGCCTGGCACTGCCCTAGATCTTCACAGACCTTTTTTTTTTTTTTTTTTTTTTTTTTTTTGCTTTTTGGTAATGTGGGTAGCTCCCTGGCTGGGAATCGAACCCAGGCCACAGCGCCAACAGCGCCAGCGCCGAAGCCTTAAGCCACTACACCATCAGGGAACTCCTTCACAGACCTTTTTAATCCTCAACAGACATTCCATTTTATAGGTGAGGAAACTCAAGATTAAAAAATTTGAGTAACTTGCCTGAGATCATCATGGTAGAACTGGGATTTGTACCTAGATCTTTCCACTTTCAAACATATTCTTTATACCATGCTGTGCTGACTGGTTGGATGCATAGAAACAGACTTCCTTTTAACATCTGCATTTGTATACAGGGACCCCTTTTTTCACCTTTTGATTTCCTGTTTAAAAGTTGGATGAGGAGCGCAGGGTCTACCTCAAGAAAGTTAGCAGCGTAAACTGGATAGTGGTGAAGAGGTATCTCAGGCCTCATGGCAACTGTGAAAGCAAGTAGCAGCAATGGGAAAGGGCAAGGGGTAGAGACCCCTGTCACTTATTACTGTTTGGAGGAGGTGGCGAAGCGCAACTAGAGTTTTGGCTTGTGATCCATGGGTGAGTCTACAATATCACCTGCTTCCTTAACAAGCATCCTGGAAGAGAAGAGGTTCTGCTGGAACAAGCTGGTGCAAATGCAAGTGAAGGCTTTGAACACATACACCACCAGAGAAATCCTAAAGCAGTACCATGTTGGTGATGTGCATCCGAATGACCTTCCAAGGACCCTTTGAAAGATAACATGCAAAAGTTGCTCATTATACTCGATTTTCCCCATCATAGCTACTGTTCTCTTAGGCATCGGTTTCCTGTACCGTTACTACTACGCTTTGGAAAGCAAGTCCCCCTGAGGAGGCCTTTTGGAGTCCAGAAAGCATATCCACTGGGGAGTGAAAATGAGAGACTGGTTAGGAGGCTGCAGTAGTGCCCTGTTCAAATCCTGCCAGTTGTTTTCTTCCCCCTCGGAGTCCAGGTGGTTGGCCACGCATCCAGTTCAGAGCTGAGGACAGTGTCCTTCTTTCTCAGAGCCTTACTCCCAAAGGCTCTGTGTCCTTGCCAGTGTTTTCTCTCTTCACTGGATTCCATGAGCACCTCTATATTACAAAATTTTCTACAAAATTCAATAATTACAATCCATTTGTCCTAGTGAGTTGCCCTTTGGTAAAAATTCCTGCTTTCCGATACTTTGAATGCACATTAGACATTCTTTTTATTTATTTATTTTTATGTGGCTAGTTCCCTGGCTGGGAAACGTAGACAACACACTCTGGTTTTGAAACTTTTCATTTTCTATTTTCTTTTAAGTAAATATCACTACTTAAAAAAAGTCGGATGAAACATTCCCAGGTACAGCCAAGGATGTAATTCATTTAACTAAAAACCCATCAAGGAGGGGTTCCCTGGTGGTGTAGTGGCTAGGCTTCGGTGCTGTCAGTTCTGTGGCCTGGGTTCAATTCTTAGCCAGGGAACTCCCCCCCACCCCCACTCCCAAAATAAAAATTTTAAAAATAAAAACCCATCAAGGAAAACATAAGCAAAATTTGAACCCCTGGGATCTAGCACATAATAGACCCACATTGTTTATTGAGTCAGATGATCCATTCCATTTTTATCTTTGTCGCACAGGAGGAGTCATTAGCTCTTTTATCCTACCCTTTTTGCCCTGCCCTTCAGCCCTCAACAGACATTTTTCTACCTTATTGTTCACCTTTCTCTTCTAAGCTACCTGGCCTATCGAAACTTCATGATTGACACTTACCGGCTGAACCCCCAAGAGTATCTCACCTCTACCGCCTGCCGCAGGAATCTGGCGGGTGATGTCTGTGCAATCATGAGGTGGGTCTTGCAGCTGAGAGGAAGAGGGTATGTCAGGATATCTGCTCACAGATATCTCTTGGCAGGAGTAGAGATGCCAGCAAGTAACAGGGGAATGAGCAGGAAAAACACCTCTAGAGAAAGGTGAAGTTCAGGTTTGGGATATGAATGACTTGAGGGAATGGCAGTAGCACTTGCTGAAGTGTGGAAGGAAGGAGAAAGCATGTCTTTGATTGAAGGATCCTGGTTCAATTTTACTGACTATCCAGGAAGAGATATTTAGTAGGTGGGTAGATTTGGGGAGAGTTCCCAGCTTGGGGTGTAAATTTGGATGTCATTAGCATTGACATAGTAAGAGGAGGTTAGATTTCCCAGGGAGTAGAATGAGCAAAGAGCAGAGTGCCAGGGAGAGGTAGCTTTAGACCCCCGCCTCTGCACTCAGCCCTCCTCCTCATGCACCTTTCTGGTTGTCTTGTGACTTTGTCTCTTTCTCTCTCCTCACAGGGTCCATGCATTCCTAGAACAGTGGGGTCTTATTAACTACCAGGTGGATGCTGAGAGTCGACCAACCCCAATGGGGCCTCCACCCACCTCTCACTTCCACGTCTTGGCAGACACACCCTCAGGATTGGTACCTCTGCAGCCCAAGACCCCGCAGGTAGGGTAAGGGGCTGTGGGGACAAGGTGGGGTTGGGTAAAATTGGGCTTCTTTGGACTTTTCTTTTCCGGGTGTTTTAGGGTAATGGTTTAGGAGACTTTTTCCTTTTCCATGGGATGCGAAGGAATCAGCTCTGGATATTTAGGACCCTTTCTTAGCTTCTATCCCTAATACTTGGAGGACTTGCTGAGGAAGAAGAGATGCTCCTTGTCCTTAAGGAGCAGACAGACTAATGTAGGGGATGGAACAGCTAGAGAAAAATGGCTTAAGTTGCATGACATTTTTTAGCTTTGTCATATTCCACCATTTTTTCATTTTTGCCTCATAATTATCACTTCCATTTTTCCACTTCCATTTCATACATTACAAAAATTAAGAAGAGAAAGGTTATGTGGCTTGCCCAAGGTCACTGAGTACTAAATCTAGGATTAGAATCTAATTGTCCAGCTCCTAAGAGAACCTGTAAGATATATGTGAATACAAATGGATATCATGCCCACTACAGATCTAATTAATCATTAAGGGAATATGGAACAGTGGCATGAGTGCCCCCAGACCTTGCAGGCCACCCAGCATTTGGTCTTGAGGCCTCTAGGGCCTTGACCTGGTTATTTCTTGCCCAGCCTCCATGACACTAAGCTCTGTCCCCCAGGGCCGCCAGGTTGATGCTGATACCAAGGCTGGGCGAAAGGGCAAAGAGCTGGATGACCTGGTGCCAGATACCGCTAAGGGCAAGCCAGAGCTGGTAGGTGGGGTGTAGACCCCGCTGGGCTTTTTATTTGCCCCTTTATTTGGGGTCCCCTGCCTGGGAGGAAGAGACATGAGAGCAGCGGAGCTACAGCAGTGAGGAAAGAAGTTCCACCCAGGGGTGTCCCTGGCTTTGGGAAGGAAGCTCCTTCTGTCTGTTTTCTCTCTCTGTCTGCCCCTGGCTCCTGGTGGTCACTTGTACTCACCTTGTTCTTTCCTTCCACAAATAGCAGACCTCTGCTTCCCAGCAAATGCTGAACTTTCCTGACAAAGGCAAGGAGAAACCAACAGACATGCAGAACTTTGGGCTGCGCACAGACATGTACACAAAGAAGAATGTCCCCTCCAAGGTATAAAGGGGTGGGCTGACTTAGGGCTAGAGCACCTTCACTCCTCAGAGGTCACAGGCTTCTCTCTCTGACCCGCCTCTGCTTCCCCTGCAGAGCAAAGCTGCAGCCAGTGCCACTCGAGAGTGGACAGAACAGGAGACCCTGCTACTCTTGGAGGTAACTGGGGCAAGGAAAGGAGAGTTCTTTGAAAACAGAAGTGGCCAGGGTGCCAGATGCACTCACGAGTGAGAAGAGTGCCTGTTGCACCTGCACCAGGGAACAGCTCCAAGGCATGGATTTGGGCCATTTCCTTAGCTCCATATCCTTTCTTAGTTCTCCTTGGAAATTCCCCTTGGACCCAGCAGAGTACACAAATACCATAACACAGAAAGCTTTGAAGCCAGCAACCCTTAGTAGAATGGGGGAGTTGACCTTCAGGGAACGTGGCTAAGCAAAGTTGTGTTTCTACCATCACCACCAGGCACTGGAAATGTACAAAGATGACTGGAACAAAGTGTCAGAGCATGTAGGGAGCCGCACGCAGGACGAGTGCATATTGCATTTTCTTCGTCTTCCCATTGAAGACCCATACCTGGAGGACTCAGAGGCCTCTCTGGGCCCCCTGGCCTACCAGCCCATTCCCTTCAGTCAGTCAGGCAACCCCGTTATGAGCACTGTTGCCTTCCTGGCTTCTGTCGTCGATCCGCGAGTCGCCTCTGCTGCTGCAAAATCAGCCCTAGGTAATGTGGAAGGTTCCTGGCCTTCGTAATTTATGTTTGAAGGGCTGGTTACTCAGACTTGAAACCCCCTCAAGTTTGGTTGCCCTACTGACCTTGTCTTCTACTGGCATCAGCTCAGGCACCTGTCTAGCTCCATGCTGGTCTAGATGAAGAGATGGTCTTTCACTGGGGTAGCCAGAACTGCCTACCTGCCCCCACTCCCAGCCTCATCTTCTCTGGATCTTGCAGAAGAGTTCTCCAAAATGAAGGAAGAAGTACCCACAGCCTTGGTGGAGGCCCATGTTCGGAAAGTGGAAGAAGCAGCTAAAGTGACAGGCAAGGCAGATCCAGCCTTTGGTCTGGAAAGCAGTGGCATTGCTGGAACCACCTCTGATGAGCCTGAGCGGATCGGTAAGGCCTGTCAAGTTCCCAGATTGCTTCCCTTCCACCAAGAACCAGAGGTACCTGGCCTCCCCGGGCCATCCCTGCCTTGGGTTGACCTCAGACCAGAAGATGAATGGGAGATTGGCTGAGGTTTTTTCCCCCCTAGGGCTTTACCTTAGGGAGTGTGGCTCCCTATTGGTCCTGTCACTAAGATTTCGGCTAGGAAAAAGGGCTATGGGAAAAGTGTTGTAGAGACAGACTCTGTATCAGACATTTCCCATTTCCTCTTCCCACGGGCCCAGAGGAGAGCGGGACTGACGAGGCACGGGCGGAGGGCCAGGCCACAGAGGAAAAGAAGGATCCCAAGGTATAGCGGGATTGACTGGGCTAGAAGGGCGGAGGGCAGGCGCGGTGCCATGGTGATGGGGAGCTGGCTTAGTCCAGCTCAGGCAGGTGAGGGCTGGGCTTGGGTGGGGCTTCTCCTGGAGCCAGATCACCTTCCAAGTAAGAGAGGTAAATTTCAGTTTCTAGTCTGAGCTCTTTGTGTGAAATACCAGTCACCCTGATACCCTCTATTTTTCTTTCCTTGGGAGTCCAGGAACCCCGAGAAGGAGTTGGGGCTGTAGAGGACGAAGCAAAGGAGAAGACCAGTGAGACTCCCAAAAAGGATGAAGAGAAAGGGAAAGAAGGCGACAGTGAAAAGGAGTCAGAGAAGAGCGATGGGGACCCCATAGGTGAGCCAGAGGGTGGGTAAAGTCCAGGAGAAAGAAGAGAGGCTGTAGGGCTAACAACCCTGTTTCTGGCCCAGTGGACCCCGAGAAGGAGAAGGAGCCAAAAGAGGGGCAGGAAGAAGTGCTGAAGGAAGTGGTGGAGTCAGAGGGGGAAAGGAAGACCAAGGTGGAGCGGGACATCGGTGAGGGCAATCTTTCCACTGCTGCTGCTGCCGCCCTGGCTGCTGCCGCCGTGAAGGCCAAGGTGAGGACCAGAGATCCTGAAGACCCAGGAAGGAGCTGCCTCCTTCTCTGGTCTTACTTCACCTGGAGGAAACCCTCCCTTGCTCATCCCTTAGATAATGCTGGTCATTTCCTTTTTCTTTTTGTCCTAAGAGGGAGAGTTGGTTTTCGGTGCTTTTAAAGATTTTTTTTAAGCTTTTACCATTGGGCCTGTTTTATACCCTCTGATTATTTGACCTTGTCTTATCCTTTGCCATGCCTTTTTTTTTTTTTCCATGTTCTTTTAAAAATACCAAGCCTGTGCTACTCTGGGTCTTGACCACAGCAAGTTCTTTCTTTCTTTCTTTTTTTGGGGGGAGGAGGGGTAGTTCCCTGGCTGGGAATCGAAGCAAGTTCTTTCTTAAAACCTGCCAGCCTTTGCCCTACCTTTCTCTGCCCTGGAATGTCTTCAACGGGTCCTCCTGCCGAGCACTCACTCCACCCTTCCTTTCCTAGCACTTGGCTGCTGTTGAGGAGAGGAAGATCAAATCTCTGGTGGCCCTGCTGGTGGAGACCCAGATGAAAAAGTTGGAGATCAAACTCCGGCACTTTGAGGAGCTGGAGACGATCATGGACCGGGAGCGTGAAGCAGTGAGTAACATCCCCTAGGGGGTTAGTGGAGTCCAGGCACCCCACCTTGACACTGAGCTGTGTCTTAGTTGAGGATGGGGCAGCAGGGAAGTGGGGAGCAGCAGAGCAGAGAGCTGAGATGAACAGGGCTTCACAGCAGAGTAGAGCAGCCCAGGCCAGGGCAGGAGGAGCCATCCCCAGGCAGTTAAGAACAAGGGGCCCACAGGTGAAGCCTGAAGACTAAGGTCCCACAGAATGTCAGCTCCTACATAGGGCAGAGATTCTAGTTGGTTTTTTATTGTTGGGTTTTTATTGTCCAGGTTCTTGAACAATGCTTGGCCCGTAGTTGAGTGATTGAACAGGTTTAAGAGATAAGAAGAAGGTAGAGGCTTTGGATCTAGCGGGTGAACTTGGAAAGGAGATGGGATGGACAAAGTATGGACCACTTTGAGAAGTTATAAAAGGAAATAGAAGACAGGGACCCTACCCTCAGAGAACTTACAGTTTAACTGGAGACATCAAATATACAATATAGAGATATCAAAAACAGTTAATGCTTAAAGTTTCTGACAAATTCAAATTAAGAGATTTCAAAGCAAGTAGGTAAGTCCCGAGGAGATAACAGAATAAAGGCCCAAAACTTAAGAGGCTAGTGAGTTGATTTGGGTTGGCTTCCTAAATATGGTGATTTTTTAGCCAATTTTTAAGGAAGAAGAGAGGATTGGAAGGGTATTTCAAATGAATGACAAGTTCAAAGCTTTGGAGCTGAAATGAGCAAGAGTTACCCTCAGATTAACTCCAAGGGAGTGAAAAACTGTGTGGGCAGCCAGAAAATGAGGGGAGAGGGTGGGGAAAGACAGAGGATGCCCAAGCACATGATTTACGTTTAATGTGCAGAATTGCCAGAATGAGAGGCTGGGTTTGTTAGAAAACAAAGCAGGGGACAAGGCATTTGCCTGTAGGATCTTCTGAACACAGATAACAGTACTTCATTTGGCACTGGCAGCTGGAGTATCAGAGGCAGCAGCTCCTGGCTGACAGACAAGCCTTCCACATGGAGCAACTGAAGTATGCAGAGATGAGGGCCCGGCAACAGCACTTCCAGCAAATGCACCAACAGCAGCAGCAGCCACCACCAGCCCTGCCCCCCGGCTCCCAGCCTATCCCACCTACAGGCGCTGCTGGGCCACCCACAGTCCATGGGTTGGCTATGGCTCCAGCCTCTGTGGCCCCTGCTCCTGCTGGCAGTGGGGCCCCTCCTGGAAGCTTGGGTCCCTCTGAACAGATTGGGCAGGCAGGGTCAACTCCAGGGCCACAGCAGCAGCAACCAGCTGGAGCCCCCCAGCCTGGGGCAGTCCCACCAGGGGTACCACCCCCTGGACCCCACGGTAAGTGATGGGTTCTGGAACTCTTGCTGACTAGGGGATCCAGGTGCATGTTCCATTGCACGCACGCGCGCACACACATGGACACACACGCACACACACGCACACCCCTGTACACAGTAACCCTGGAGATAAGAATGAGCATCACTTTCTACAGATGGGCCCACCTGTGTTACATCCCTAAGCCAGCAGGAATCCTCCCTCCTGAAATCCAGATCTTTGGAATTTTGTTCAAGGATTTATCACTGATTCTAGTGTCAGGAAAAGGGAAGGTGGTGCCCAGGATTGACTGGATTATCCTAAGAAAGTGACTTAGTGTGAGATTTCTGCCTGTAACCTTCATGATCTCTCCTCTTTGTTCCCAGGCCCCTCACCGTTCCCCAACCAACAAACTCCTCCCTCAATGATGCCAGGGGCAGTGCCAGGCAGCGGGCACCCAGGCGTGGCGGGTAATGCTCCTTTGGGTTTGCCTTTTGGCATGCCGCCTCCTCCTCCTCCCCCTGCTCCATCCATCATCCCATTTGGTAGTCTAGTGGACTCCATCAGTATTAACCTTCCCCCTCCTCCTAACCTGCATGGGCATCATCACCATCTCCCGTTCGCCCCGGGCACTCTCCCCACACCTAACCTGCCTGTGTCCATGGCGAACCCTCTACATCCTAACCTGCCGGCGACCACCACCATGCCATCTTCCTTGCCTCTGGGGCCGGGGCTCGGATCCGCCGCAGCCCAGAGCCCTGCCATTGTGGCAGCTGTTCAGGGCAACCTCCTGCCCAGTGCCAGCCCACTGCCAGGTGAGAAGGGTCCTGGAGGGGAGAAGGGTGAGGGAGAGGGGTCCACACGGAGGGATGGAGGGCAGGTGGGGAAGGGCTCAGGGACTAGAGCTTCCATAATCCTTTTGGAGCACTCTGGTGAAATTAGAATATAGGAGGAAGGGCCTCTCTGGCTGTCCTCCACCATTCCCCAGCCTGGCAGCTGCCACCTCTGGGATGACGTTGGGGCCTTTCACTGGTGGGTGATGGAGCAGTCCTGTGGCACAGAGCATCTCAGTTGTAAACGTGAAAAACAGCTACCTGTTTGCATGGTGATTGGCATCCCCTTTGCTTGTTCCCATCATGCTCAGATGCCCCATTTAGAGAGTTCCCTTGGAGGCAGAAGGATAATTTGGTGTCTTTCAAGTTTTCCCAGTGTGAGGTGGGAGAGGGTATTAAGGAAAGGAGGGTTGTATGTTGTGGGTACCTCATTCATCTACCCACCTGTTGCATGCCATGTCCAGTTCTCCTTGTCCCTGACCTGGGTCTGAAATCCTCTCTCCTGCTCACCCTAGCTGATTCATCTTCCTTTTCTCCACAGATCCAGGCACCCCCCTGCCTTCAGACCCCACAGCCCCAAGCCCGGGCACAGTCACCCCTGTGCCACCTCCACAGTGAGGAGTCAGCCAGACATCTCTCTCCCTCACACCCTATGGAGATCAAGCTTCCAGGAACAGCCCTCCCCTACCACTGGGACCCTTCCCCAGCCTGGAGAGTTCATCACTACGTAAGGAAAGCTCCTCCTGCCCCTCTAAAGCCCCCCCACCATGCCTGTCAGGGGCATGCATTTTTATATCGGATTATTCAAGGACTTCTGTTTAAAAGTTCTGATGTCTAGGAGAGAGGATAGGATGAGGATGTGGCCCTCAAAAGGACTGGGGGAAGGCATTCATACAAGGTTCTAATTAACCACTTCACCCTAAAGGGTACACCCCCTCAAAACTACTGCATTTTTTATGGATGAAAAAAAAAGCCCTTTTAAAGGAAGTAGATTTAAAAAGCCACATTGGAACTCCTTCCACCCACTGAAAAAAAAAAAACCAAAAAACCCAACTTTTACATTTTTTGGAGGAGGGAGATGACAGTTTTACAAAAAGGGAATTAAGGTTCTGGGGAGAGCCCTGGGAATAGAATAGGGTGCAGAACCTGGCTCCTCCAGCCCCTCGTTAGTCAACTCAGAACCCTCTGAGCCACCCCACCCCAGTTTATTCCTGCTAATTTCTTCTGCCGCTTCCTCAGTATTGATTGCTCTTTAGGCCACCCCAGCTCAGCCAATGACCCCTTCCCCTCTGGATGTCAGTTATGTGTTCTTAAGTCACTGGCATAGTTGATGTCAACATATGTGTATTTGGTGGGGAAAATATTTTTTGGGATTCCTGTGGGAGGTAATAGGGGAGGACAGGGCATTCAGGGCTCTTCTTCCTCCTCCCTGGGCTCATTAGTGGGCTCCTAGAAGACATGGAGAGGGCAGCTAGAAGATGGCAAGTTTTAAAAACCTGAAATTTTCAAAAAGCACTTAAGCACCTCCTTCTTATGACTCCATGGATCACCCCTTGTGCCCTTCCCCCCGCCCCCCCAAAAAAAATTTCTTCCCTTTCCCACCAAGACCAGAACCTTGACTGGTAGCTAGGGATTCCTTGGGATTTGGAGGCAGTGGAGGCAGGAGTGCCCAACCTAGGTTAGTGCTGACCTCCAGCTTGCAGCTCGGCTCTGCTCCTGATTCCAGTGTCGGGTACCAGCTCTCATAAAAGGCAAATGTGATTCTAGGCTTTCCACCAATTCCTGGTCTCTCCCACCAGGCCCTTTGTTCCTCATGTCCCCATGTTTCTCTTCTTCTGTGTCTTAGCACCTTCCTTCTGTCCAAAAGTTTTCTGTAAATTTTTTTTTTTTTTTATAAATTAATTTGCTTTCAGTTTTATCTTGTGGATGCCTTCTGTGTTCTCTTACCTGTGGCTGTCATGCAGGGGTTTGGGCTGGGAGCATCATTCCTGGTGGATTCCTTCCCAGGGGCATTCAATTGGGCTAGAGAGGCACTCTACAGGCCACAAACCCAGACACTGGCCTCTCTCTACCGCAGGCTAAAGGTAGCACAACCATCAGGACTGCACTGCTGCAGGAGCTGGGCAGAGGCTCTCATCTGCCCTAAAAAATAGCTGTTTTTGTTTTATTTTATTTTTTTGCTTTTTGGTATGTGGGTAGTTCCCCGGCTGGGAATCGAACCCAGGCTGCAGCGCTGATAGCACAAGCGCCGAAGCCTTAAGCCGCTACACCATCAGGGAACTCCCCAAAAATAGCTGTTTTAAGACTTAGAAGGACATCCTCACAACCTGGAGATTTTGTGTATCCTTTCAGAAATAGTGGTTTCATTTCTTCCCTTATTCGGTGAGAAGGCAGGTATCTCACCTAGCCTTGCTGAGGAGACCGACATACTCAAACAGTGCTAATACGGCCTGGCTTTATGTCCAGTAAACACTCTGGGCCTCTCCACAAAAGGTCTGCAGTGCTTGGGAGGGTGAGGGCTGCATTTAAGGAGCTAGAGGACTAGAAGGCTCAGCAGTGATGTGAACGTGGGCTGGAACGAGGGTGGCCAGCCTAAAGGGATTTATGGGAGTTCCCTGGTGGTGTAGTGGCTTAAGGCTTTGTCGCTGGCGCTGTCAGCGCTGCGGTCTAAGTTCGAGTCCCGGCCAGGGAACTATCCACATACAACTTAAAAATAAAATAAAATAAAATAAAATAAAAGGGATTTATGGCTTTCCTCACCCTCAAGGGGTGGCCTTTGTAGCATCAATGAATAGTGTAACCACCTCACTGAGCAAAGATGGTTCCTACAGACCCTTCCCCAGCCCCTGGTCCATTGAATCTGGACTGTCTCCTTATCTCCTTCACCCTGCTTGGGAAGAAAAGCAGAACCACATTTAGGGCACAGAGAGCAAGTTTATTTGGTGAATGCTGATGGCAAACATCATCCAAGAAAGATAAGCTGGGAAAAGTGCTGCAGTAGGATCTAGGAAGCCTTCGGGGCTACAAACAGTCTCACACAGGAAGGCACGGGCTCTGGGCACACTGGGAATGTCTTCAACCATTCAGCACCATGCGCACAAGCTCTGTGGAAAGGAGAGAGGGATGAACCAGGGAGTAGGGTCAAGAGGAGGGGTCCACCAGGGGCCAAGAGACCATATGATCACAAAGGTGGCACAAGAAGGGACATGCCCACAGCAACCAACCTTGGGGGGTTAGCTTGCAGAGGAGCCACTTTGAGTATGACCAGTGCTCTGGGCCCCCAGCTTCCCTCCCACCAGCTGTTAGTTCCCCATCCCAACCTGAGCAGCAAGAACACAGCAGAGGCGGAAAAGTTCTCAACTATACCTACAGCTACTGTCAGCCATTGGCAGGAGAAGACAGTTTTGGGTTAGGGTACCTCCAAGCTGCCCAGCAGAAGGGGAAGATTCCGACTGTTCGGCTACAGCAGCACAATGGGGCAAGCAACCCACCCCCATGCCAACCGCTGGTGCTCCAAGGCCAAAGGATCACCCTAAAGCAAGATGGGGATGGGCTGGTGAGAGTTCCCAGACACTAGCACCCAGGGCTCTATAAGTAAAACTTCAGAGCCCATTCTGGGAAAGGAGGTACCACATCCCCAGGCTGTCTTCCTCTCTGAGGAACCCCTCCTTCTCCCCAGTCAGCTCCATGCAGAAACATGCCAGGAGGAAGTCAGATGGTAGTAGGGGAGGGGCAGGAGCAGGAGAGTAAAGGTTGGGAAGAAGAACATGGGAGGTCAACTAAAGAAGGGGAGGCTGGGAGGAGCCGTACCCGCCCCTCGGGCCCGTCACCCCGACAGGATATGCCTCACAAACGCTGCAGGAAGGAAGAGACATTAATGGTAAAGACAAGACACACACATGGAGTGAAGGGGTCAGGCAGTGGGAGCATAGACATTCCATTTATTTTACTTCCCATTCCTTCCCCACTGTTCACACCACCTTGCCACTTCCTTTCCTGTCATACCCTGCTGGCCTCCCACTCCTGGGCTGGGCTGGGCCCTGCCCCCTGCCTCCTGGAACTGTTTGGAGCCCATGTCCAGGGAAAAATCCCTAGATGCTGTACTTGACCTGCCCTGTTTGGCTGCTTCCTCCACAAAAGCCCCGATATGTCCCTTACCTTCATAATTGATACAACCATTGCTGTCCTCGTGCCCTGCCACCAGCATCTCTACTTCTTCCTCTGTCATCTTCTCACCTGCAAAAGGGAAAGAAAGAGCATTGTGGGAACAGGGTGACAGGTGAGTGATACCTAGTTGCACCTCAGTTCAAAAAGCATGGGTAGAGCCTTACCCAAAGTGACGAGAACATGCCGGATTTCAGCACCCATGACAGTGCCGTTCCCTTCCTTGTCAAACACCCTAAGGCCTTCAACATAGTCCTCATAGGTGCCCTGGTCTTTGTTCTTGGCCACAGTCTGCAGCATGGGCAAGAAGTGCTCAAAGTCCAACACCTTCACATTCATCTCTGCCCCAAAGGAAGCAGAAGGAAGGTCACACAGGTTCTCACAACTGAGGGATTATAGGGATCACAACTGAACAAAAGTCTCCCACTCAAAGCAGAAGAAATCCATGGAATTTGCTAGTTGAGACAAGACCTCAAGTTTGGGGCCTATGAAGATAAGGGGAAGCGCTTAGCTGATGAACTATGGGCTCCTTACCACAATGAGAAGTTGTTTTTGAGGACTCTCACCATCACTCTTGGGGTTCCCCAGGACTTTGAGCACCTCGGCGTTGGTGGGGTTCTGGCCCAGGGCCCTCATCACATCCCCACACTGGCTGTACAGGATCTTTCCATCCCCTGTTCGGTCAAACAGCTGGAAGGCCTCCTTGAACTCTGAGGATTGAGATGAACATCAACACTTGGCATGCGGAGACTAACCCCAGCCCTCCCTAAACATTTATGTGCCCATTCCACTTAGATCATGCTGAGGAAACCAGATATTTATACCACTGTACACTCAAGTCTACTAAGAGGGATCAGTGTCTATCCCTCCCAACTCAGGTTTCCCAAATAAAGACACAGCCTTTTTCCCCTCTAGCCATAGTAGTAACATCCATTTACAAACCCCTACTTCCTGCAGAAAGCCTGCCCAGCCTCCACACTACACTACTCAGGGCAGGAATTTGCCACCGCCCTGTCTGGGTCCTGTCCTTATAAGGAAGTGCGAGCAGCAGCCCAGGACTAGGGTTATCCCAGCCTGCTAGTTCCCACCTCTCCGGTTCAGTGGGTACAGCTACAAAGAGTATACTCAGCCAACTCCCCTGTCCCTATTTTTACAAAATACCAGGTTACTGCTTTTTAGTCTTCACAGTCCCAAGCTGGGGGCAGGGGAATTGTCACAGGAGGAGAGAAGAGGCAGAAGAAGCTGATTAGGGACAGAGGTGCACAGGCAGCTTCACAAACCCTCCCCCAAACCCCACACATAGCAGGCATTAGGTGACCAAGTTGTTTAACACACCTAAAACTCACCCAGTACTTGGGGCTCAGATCTAGAGTGAAAGAGGAGGGAGGAAGAAAGAATGAGAAAAGAAAATGTAGGCTCCAGAATAAGGGAGAAGGGAATCCAAGAGGTATTCCCCTGAAGATGCTGAAGAAATGACAGGTTGGGATTAGGGGGTAGGTGCTAGATGGGGTGTCCCCTTGCCCTAAGCGTGACCTCAGTAGGGGTCAGATACTTACCTGCAGTCTGGTCCTCGGTGAAGTCACACTGCTCAGAGAAGAAGTGAGCGGTCAACATCTGAACTCCAAACCCCCAAGCATCTATCCCAGTCCCACAAACTGAACCACAAACTCCTGTCGCACGCAGGGGACTTGCTTCCCAGCAGGACAAGAGCCCAGACAAACCAACCCCACCTCCAACTTTCAGGCCCTCAATTCCCTTTGCCCGCTACCTCTGCCTTCTCGCCCCCCCCCCCCCCGCAGCTTCCCGCCTGTCGCACCAAATCCCACTCATCCTCCCAAGCCCAGGCCCTGGCCGCGAGCCCCACCATCTTGACTGCTCAGCTCTGCCGGACTTTTTCCTGCAGTAATGGCTCCTGCTCCCGGCACAGCCCTAGCTTAGTACGTCCCAGTGACGTCACCCTCAACTGATCCAGCCAATAGGATTCCTGGTTTGGCTTTATGCAGATAACACTGCTACATTAGTAATAAGGATGGGCGGGGCCAACTGCTCATTTTTCCAGAACTACCTGAACGGGGGGTGGGGGGTTGGGGGCTGGGGTGGGGCGTATGGATTCTGCTCTTCCAAGCGGCGGGAAGATCAGAGGATACTGGACTGCGGGGGTGGGGGTGGGGGAATGGAGGGGAGCCCTCTCTTCCCTCCCTCCCCCACCTCTGAAGAAAGCAACAGTCTGAGGCCAAGGGAGGAACTGTTTCTTTATTTTGAAACAATAGGTGGCCTCCTAGTGGTAGGAACGTGCTTCTGCCTGCGGGAAGCCCAGTGTGCGACCTCACTGCATCTGCGGAAAAAGATGAAAGTTGCCAAACTCACGTGCTCGTGCGCAGCAGACATAAAATGCACTTCCCTGCTTTTCAATCCCGGCTGCGGGAAGTGAAGGAGACTTTGTCTCTAAAGGCGGATTGGGAGGAACCTACCTGTAGAGCTCAGACACTTAGGATGTGCTTCAGGAAGGCTGCAGAGAGAGACAAGAGGGCCTTCAGAAGCAAGCCCTTGGATAATGGATAGGTCTTTAGACAATCCAGGACCCAAGGTACCCCCACCCACATACTGCAAGCCTCCTGCCTCCTCTGTCCCTTCTGCTCCTCTGGCCCCTCACCTTCATAGTTGATGCAGCCATTGCTGTCCTCATGTCCTGCCAGAACTGTCTCCACCTCCTCTTCAGTCATCTTCTCTCCTGAGCCCCAGACACAGCGTTTCAGCCCCTGCCTTCCTTCCCTCACCAACCAGGCCACACTCTTTTGGGTGGTACCTCCTCTTCTCCCACCCTGGAGAGTTGCCCCATAACAGAACCCCAAAGGAACCCTCCCCTTGTAATGGTAATGCCTCGGATGTGTTCCTGCATCTTGCTTTCCATTTCACATGAATTAGCACCAGGTGAAAGCTTTGACAGACTAGGAAACTAAATTCAAGGGTTGAGAGAAAGTAGCATTATCACAGAGCACAAGCATCTCTTCCAAAATAGAAATTCACGTCTCCCACCTCATCCCCTTTCCTCTGCCCTTTAGGAAGCATCCTTGTCCCCATCACTTTGCCTCTGCAGGAGGAAGCCCTTCAGAGTCTGCCCCCATGGTTCTGACCTTCTCAGTCTCCTGCCCATGACCTATAGGCCAGTAATCCCTCCCTGGCTCTGCCTATCTGGCAACCTTCCTTTTGGTTCACCCTCTTCTCTCCACAGGAGTTCTGGTCCCTGCCTCACCCAGCGTGGTGAGGACATGTCTGAGCTCTGCTCCCATGACTTTGCCGTTCCCTTCTTTGTCAAACACCCGGAGCCCCTCCAGGTAGTCCTCGTATGTGCCTTGGTCCCGGTTCTTGGCCACTGCCTGAAGCATGGGCAGGAAAGTCTCGAAGTCCACACGCCGTGACTTCAATTCTAGAGGTTAGAGAGGTGAGGGAAAGGTCACAGGGGCATCATCTAGCACCTAGCTCTCATCCCTACCATGAAGGCTTTCATCCTGTTCAACAGTCAGGATGTTTTTCTTTCTTTCTTTCTTTATTTTTTATTGTTGTTTTTGTTTTTTTTGCTATGTGGATAGTTCCCTGGTTGAGAATCGAACCCAGGCCTCAGCGTTGACAGCGCTGAAGCCTTAGCCACTACACCACCAGGGAACTCCCAAGGATGTTTTTCTTTCCCAGGCTTGAGAGTTTTTAAAGTCCTGAGCCCCACCCCAGCATCCTTTGCCACCTACCAACATTCCTTGGTTCTACCGCCAAACTAAAAATCCCATTGTTCCAGGGGTCCCCTCACCATCACTCTTGGGGTTTCCCAGGACTTTGAGCACCTCGGCGTTGGTGGGGTTCTGGCCCAGGGCCCTCATCACATCCCCACACTGGCTGTACAGGATCTTGCCATCCCCTACTCGGTCAAACAGCTCAAAGGCCTCCTTGAACTCTGAAGTATAAAGAGGGGTCAGTGTTGACCAGGGATTCCCATCACCCTCAAACAGAAAGGAGGTTCAGAAACTATGTGCTAGAGCTGGACAGAACAAGGAACCGGGAGAACTAGTATGGAAAATTTCAGGGTTGGGACTGGAGTTAGGGAAACAGAAAGAGGATATGACCAGGGGATTGGAACTGGACAGTGGGCTCAGGGGACCAGCATCTCCTCACCCTCCAGCTGGTCCTTGTTAAACTCGATCTGTGGAAGAAAAGAACAGGTGAGGAGGAATGACAGGGCTCATTCAATCCCTCTCCAGCACTCCTCCCAACCAACTGCTAGCCACTTCTGGGGAGGGGCCCAAAAGGATCAGGGCGGGAACCCACCCACCTCAGTCCCATTCCTAGCTCTGGACTTTGGGAGAATCCCAAGAAGAGGAATTATCAGGGGGGAGGGTTTCCTGGGAACAGGGTTAATCCCATGCCACCTGTTTCCCTCCCTCCACTGCATCCCTCACATAACTGGGGGCTGAACAAAGGCTAAATTTACCCCTGGCCCCCAGCTGTGATTGTCTAACAAGTCTATCCTCTTCAGCTTTGCCTTCTGGGGTTCAGAGATGTGGCTTTTAGAATTGAACAGTCAACCAGGCACAGACTGCAGCTCCCTCCCTTCACCTTGAAACTGTCCTCAAAACCCAGATGTTCCCCCATCTCAGTCCCTACCTCCAGCAGGGAGGCCAGTGAGTGTGTGTGTATACATACATACACGTGTTATAGATTAGAGGAAACAATAAAGACAACAGCAGAATCACAAGCCTGGACATTTCCAAATGAGAGACCAAGAGGAACCCCCAATATCATTCCAATGCTCACTGATTCCACCATTCTAGATGCCTCCTAATCCCCTAGGCTGTATCCTACCCTTGTACTATCCCCTCTAAACTTTTCCTTTACTTTCCAGGGACTCACCACCACTTTGGAGAGATCGATAGGGGGATCGTGGGTTTTCCCAGGGGCTGAAGGGACAGCTGCCGCGGGATCAGCCTTGGTCTTGGCTGGAAAGGCTCCTGCTGCTGGCTTGGCAGCAGGCTTGGGGACAGAGGGCCCCGCTGGTTTCTTCACAGGAACATCTTTCTTGGGAGGCATGATGTCCAATAGCCAAAGGACGGTGTGCCAATGGAGGCACCCATCTCTGTTTAAATAGCCAGGGAGTCTGGGATGTCAAGGGGCGGGGGCAGGGGCAGGGAGCCAGTTGGCGGTGGGGAGGGTGAGAAAGAGGAGAGATATGCTGGCCTGCCCTCACTCCCCTGGCCTCCTACAGTTCAGGACTCCTGCCCCAAGGTCTTTAACCTTCTGTCTACCACCCATCCCCTCCCCCACTCCTAACCCCCCCCCCCACACGCGCCCCAAACGCCAGCCAGAACAATGGCCCCTTTGGGGGCACAGGAAGGAAGTCAGAGAATGCCTAGATTGGGGGAGTTAACCTCTGGGATGAGGACAGGATGCTCACCAGTGACACTGATAGGAGAGAGCCAAAGGAGATTCAGGCATTCTAGGCCCTCAAACCCCCAACTCAGAGCAGCCCTTTTTCTAGCAGCGTTAGACTCGTGAAGGCTGATGCAAGGAGAGGGGACTTGTGATTTGGCATAGTTAAGAGTGATGTCTAGGAGCAGTGAAAGGTGAAAAGAAAAGCAGCCCCTCCACTCACCTCTGACCATCAATAAGGACCAGGGGTAGTTGACCCTACAGGTTAATAATCTCCAATACTTAAGAGTCCTGCCCTCCTCCCTTCCAGCCCAGAACTGGAACTGTGCACAATATAAAGGACAGTAATAGAAAACAGAGTGTGACCACTCCCAACCCCCAGCCCACTGTCTCTTGTGCAATGTTGTTTTAGAGATGGGGGCAGGAGGGGACGATCAGTTTAACACCCACCACCCATACTCCCAAGTAAGGAACCCTTTTCCACAAACCCAAGTCAGATAAAGGTGAACCTGCTCAACCTGCAGGGACTCCGTGGTAGCCCCTGAGGGGAAGGACAGGCTCTGAGAGACAAAGGGCCTAAATTCTACAGTCTCCAATCCCAAAGGATGCGGGAGGTCCTATGGGCTCCATGAGTACTCACCACCACCACCACCACCCCCCCCCCCCAACTAAAGGGATAATAAAAACTTTGACTCAGGGTCCAGGTTACAAACCTTCCTGGGGGCCAGGAGAAGGGTCGAAGTAGGGGGCGTTAAGGAGAGGGGTGGGGTTACTGGATACTTTTGTTCTGGGGGAAAGGAGAGGATTTCAGATAACATTCTGAGGAAGACAGAGGTGATTTCATTTAGGCCCTGCCTTTCAGAGAGTAGACGCTGAATCTCCCACTGGCAAAAAAAAAAAGGCGTCTGAATCTCACTACTGCAAAATGTTCCATTTTAGTCATTTCTCTCGGGAGTACAACACACACATACACACACACGCGCACATACACACACCCCTAATTACTTAAATAAAGGGGAGAGTCCCTTCCCAGCTCCACAAAACTCACCCTGCAGAATCCAGGTAAAGGGCGGAGCCGGAGGCGGAGGCGGGGCGCAGGGAAAGAGCGGACCCTGAAGAGTTAATTCCCGCGGCCTCGGAGCATGCTGGGAGTCGTAGTCCCCGCGCGCCCGCGGGCTCATGGGAACCGCCTCCCTCTAGCTCGAAGAGGACACCGGGGCGGTGGCTTCCGGCCTAAGGCTGCGGTTAGTGACTTGATCTCTTTCAGACTTAATTTCTTGTCCTGGAGCTGAAGGACAATGAGCAATTTACAGTCCCCAACCCTGAGCCTAAAATTGCGTGGGGCCCGTCAGAATATGTCCCTTTCTTAGGCCTGAGTTCTCCATTTAATGCTATTTAATATGGACAGGGACTTTTTCCTGGTGAGAGAACTCAGAACCAGGGGAAAGGCTGAAGCAGTCTGATAGCAGGAACCACCTACTGCCCCAGAGGTGATGGTGGGATCATTTAGCTTCCGCTTACGGTTTGGTAGAGGAAGAACAGAGGTCATTGAGTTCTGTGTGACTTGGAACAGTAACTAGAAGGCTTTTAAATTTGGGGGTTGGTTTGGTTGGTTGATTCCCTGACCGGGGAAGGGAACCCAGGCCTCAGCGGTGAGAGCACCGAAGCCTAGCCACTAGACCACCAGGGAATCCCCTAAAATTTTTTGAAATGAACTGATAGTTGAAGTAAATGTTACAATTTGGAATTAAGCCCAGTCACTGCTCCAGTCTCTCTATTTGAAATGTCTCCATACTGCGACTGCATATTCACTAGCCATCCAATCTGGTCTTCACTGGTTTCCTTGGAAAGGAGGGCTAGGCTCTCCAGCCCTTCCATCTGAGCCGCCATTGCCCAGCATTGGACAGTTCATTCCCCAACCATTTGTCAAAGGTCTCCTCTGTGCCAGCTAGGCTGGGCCCGTTTTCACTTACTGGATCAGGAAATGTCCTGGCAGCTCCTCTCCTAATGAAGGCTGGGACTACTCTACATGGTCATGCAGACGCTGAATCAGAGTAGAAAACCAGCTCGAAGTCAGGAGGGTGAGGCATAGGTGAACTGTGTGGCAGCAAGTGACGTTTGTTAGTTGAAGAAAGCTTCTCAGAAAACTAGAAATGGGTTTGTATAACAGAAATAAGGATCATGATGAGGAAGGTGTTAGCAATCATTCTTGGAGGCCACCCCAAAGCAGGTACTGTGTGAGGGACTAAATGATCTCAGAGAGGCAGCCTAGAGGGTGCTAAAGAGTTTGGGCTCAGACCAGCCTGCTCAGATTTGAATCCAGGTACTGCCAAGTATTTGCTGGTAATGTCCAGCAAGTTTAGTTATCTCTCTGCTTCAGTTCCCCCATCTGTAAAATCAGGATAATAGTACCTACCTCAAAGGGATGTTGGAGAGGATTAGATGTTTTAATATTTGTAAAATAGAGTGAGCCTGGAACCGAGTAAGGAGTATGTAAGTGTTTATGAAGTAGATTTCCTTTCATCTTCCCAACAGACAAAGTAGCTGATATTCTCCCCATTTTACATCCATAAAAGATTTATAGGCATGAAGAAATAAAGACCAGGAAGGAACATATGAGGGAGGATCCAAAAACCCCCGGAATTTATTTATAAAAAATTGTGTATTCTTAAATGTTTAACCTTGTTACCTTCAAAGTACTCTCCGTTTGATACGATACACCTATCAAAACGTTTTTTCCGGAGTTTCCTGATGGTGTAGTGGCTTAAGGCTTTGGCATTGGCGCTGTCAGCGCTGTGGCCTGGGTTTGATTCCCAGTCAGGGAACTACCCATATACCAAAAAAAAAAACGAACAAAACAAAAACGTTTTTTCCGCTGCTCAAAACAGTTTTTGTTTTTTATTGTTTTGTTTTTTTGGTGGTTCCCTCGCTGGGAATCAAACCCAGGCCACGGCATTGGGAGCGCTGAAGCTTAGCCACTGCACCACCAGGCAACCCCTCAAAACAGTTTTTGAATGTGTCAGTTTTGATGCCTTATAGTGCTTCTGCCGTCTTTTTGTTTCACCTCTTCCTCACTGGCAAAACATTTTGCTTTCAGGACTTTTCTCATTGGGGAAACAACCAAGAAACAAAATCACTCAGGATGAGATCGGGTGAATAGAAGGTTAATAGGGAGGGTGGGGCATAGGGTTTATGCTGCTTTTTGGTCACAAACTACTGAACACTCAACACAGTGTGGGCAGATGCGTTGTCACGCCGCACGTTGTTTTTGTAAAGGCACACACCTTGAGTCTCCAAAAATAATTCACTGAAGCCTAATGCCAGCTGGTACTCTGATGTCGGTGGGTTCTTATAGCATTCACCTAGCAGGGGAAGTTTTGTACTACAAAGGACCCACCCTCCAGAATATAATTCCAGTTTTGGGGTGTTCCCCTTCATAGTTCTCCTAAGTGTTTGGTTATAAGACTTTTGGGGGAAGAGCCACATCACAGATGCCTTCTTGGGTCTTTCATCACTTTCACAGAACTTGATTTTGAAAATGTGATTGATCTGATTTTCTGTCCTCTTCCTTCCCCTCTGTCTATAGCCTTCCTTTGGCACTTTGCTAAGTAGAAGTGGTTATGGCATTATCTGACTTTCTAGCATTGTTGTTGGCTTTATAGACAAATAGTGCAAAGAGAAAAGGTGAGGACCCTGGGCAAACAGGTTGGAGAACTATCCTTCATTGCCTGTACTATTCTTGTCTTACATTAATTGTAAATAATGCAAATTGGACAGAATGTGGTCTTCACTGTCATAGGTCATTTATACATCACATATGTGGATTTTCTGTGACAAATGCCCATCTCTCTTTTCTTTCCCCACCTAGCATGTGACTTGTATGTTCTTAGGGATTGTTCTACTCTTAGTCTCAACATAAAATAATTAAGAAGGGCATATCTTTAATTCTTTTTGTTTGTTTGTTTTGGTGTTTTCCTGGCTGGGACTTGAAGGGGATATCTTAAAAAGAAAAAGTGGGGTTCCCTGGTGGTGTAGTGGCTAGGCTTCAGTGCTCTCAACGCTGTGGACTGGGTTTGATTCCTAGCCAGGGATCCACCAAAAAAAAAGAAAATTATACTGCCCTCAACACTGCAGCCTGGGTTCGATTCCCAGCCAGGGAACTACCAAAAAAAAAAAAAAAAAAGAAAGAAAGAAAAGAAAAGAAAGAAAATTATACATTAAAAACCTAATATCGCCTGGTTCAATTCCCAGCCAGGGAACTACCTAAAATAAATAAATAAATAAAATTTTTAAATAATTGTGGGTTCAATCTATACAGCTTCACTAGCTCTTTAAACACCAGCAAATGTGTAAATATCGATAATAGTTTAGGTAGAGAGGTCATTTTTTTTTTTTTTGGTTGGTTCCCTGACCAGGAAGGGAACTCAGGCCTTGGCAGTGAGAGCGCCAAAACCTAGCCACTAGACCACCAGGGGACCTCCCAAGAGAGGGCATTATTTCCTAAGTAAATAGGAAATAATTTGTTAGGAAAGACATCTACAGTCCTCTGGCATTTTGACCAGAGAGTAGTACCCATGGTCACCCATAATAGAAAGAAGAAGAAGTATAATGAGGATATTTTATGATACACAGGTAGTTTATAAAGTCCCTTCCAATCCCATACTTAGAGGCCCATACTAGATGCAAGATATAAACAGAAAAGTTATGGTAAGTAATGGTAGTTTCATTTTGTAATGTTCTAAAACAGTGGTTCTCAGGAGCTCCCTGATGGTGTAGTGGCTTAAGGCTTCGGCGCTGGCGCTGTCAACGCTGCGGCCTGGGTTCGATTCCCAGCCAGGGAACTACCCACATACAAAAAAAAAGTTAATAAATAAAACATTGGTTCTCAGATTTAGCTCTTTTCCAGAATCTCTTGGAGCTTTGTAGTAAATGAACTTCCAGACTCTCCCCCCAAAGACTCTGACTCTAGGTTTGTGTTAGGGCCTGGGAATCTATTTAAAATATTTCAGGCCGCTAGAAAACACTCAGAATAAACTAACAGACATAGCTTTAATAAAAGGAATTATCTTTTCAAAATGTGCATTTGAATATGTCATCTCCCTACTTAAAATCCTTCTATGTGGTTTTTTTTTTTTTCATTTTGGGGGGGAGGGGGTTGGTTCTCTGGCTGGGAATGGAACCCAGGCCGCAGCATTGAGAGCACTGAAGCCTAGCCTCTACACCACCAGGGAACCCCCTTTCTATGTGTTTTGATAAAGACTAAATCTTTACACTGGCCCATAAAAACCAGCACAGTTTCAAATACTCTTTGCCTGTACCAGCTATACCTCTGCTCCTGTCAGGCTTACTAACGTCCAAATCTTCAAAGGTGTCTTATGTCCTCTTTGCTCAGGTTGTTGCCTTTCTTTTACATCTCTGCCCACATCCCCACCAACACCCACTATTTCCAGGGCCAGTCAGAGCACAGTGTCTGTAATGTACTGGACACTCACATACCTGTAGAATGAGTAACTCTCTAGGTGAAAGGAAATAGTCAAGGATGAACACTGATACTGGTAAGTCAATGAGGAGATAGGCTCGGGATTTAAGAGATTGAGAGAGTTCCCCTGTATTGAACTCTTGCTTTTACCCTGAAGTAGGTGAGGTGATTGATGTGCTAAGAGAAGAAGTAGGAGGAGATGACTTAAGAAAGTAGTAAATGGAGTTCCCTGGTGGTGTAGTGGCTTAAGGCTTCAGCACTGGCACTGTCAATGCTGCGGCCTGGGTTTGAGTCCCAGCCAGAGAACTACCCACATACCAAAAAAAAAAAAAAAAGAAAGAAAGTAATAAAGGTTTTTGTTTTTGTTTTGGTATGTGGGTAGCTCCCTGGCTGGGACTCAAACCCAGGCCACAGCGTTGACAGCTCCAGCACTGAAACCTTAAGCCACTACACCACCAGGGAACTTCCAATAAAGGTTTGAAATAGGTGCTGTGAAAGATAGGAGACAGCTTACTGGTCACCAATTCACCAATGCTTATTTAACATTTACTGAGTGCCTGCTCTGTGGTCCACACACAAACTTAGTGAGCGGCGTGGAGAATGGTTGCATGGGGAGGTCATGAATTTGTAATGGAACCAATCTACAAGGTAGTGATTTCCTTCCTCCAAGTACTCACTTGATTGGACGATTGAGCTAGAGAAAAGAGGCAGCTGGAATGGTAATGGATTAGAGTGTTGTGGAATAGAGATGAGCAAGGGAGTTGAGAGTCTGAGTAAAAGAGGGTTTGGGTCCAGGCCAAATAGAGGAGGGAATACAGAAGTGGCCTGTTAGATTGAGAGAGTATGGAAAGTTACTAAGAAGTTGGAGTCTCAATGAGATTGAAGAGGTGAGATGGCTGAAGATCTCAAAAGTTGTAGTTGGAGAAAATAGTGCATTTGAGATTAAAATTTCAAAGGATATAGAGGAAGAGAGGAACTAGGTTGAGTGGCCATGGGAGTGAATGGTTGAAAGGGCAGTGAGGTAGAGGTCATTGAATTTGAGGAGAATGCCCCTTAGGGGTTCTTTCTATTGCAAATAGCAAAAATCTGACTAAAACTGGCAAACTGTAAAGAGGATTTATTTGGCTTATGTAATTGAGCAGCAAAGAAGGTGTGTGGGTTTTAGTTCATTGTAATCCAGAAGTTTAGGACAAAAGGGATTTGTTCTCTAATTCTCTTGCTACTGTTTTCCCTGTGTTGGCTAGCACCTTCCTTGGGTCCCCTCCTAGAGCCAGATACGGCTTAAGGTGCACAGCTATCACATCCTCATATCACTAGAGGAAGCAAGTGAGCTTCTCTTGACCATTGGAATCAGTTCCTGGACTTCATGCTGACCCATCCATCCTTGAATTAATCAATATGGCCAGGGAAATATCATGCCCTGATTGGCTTAAACATAAATTATTGCCCACCCCTGTGGCAGAGAGGACAATATTACTTTTTTTTTCAGTTAGACCACTCAGTGCCACTGGAAGTGGATTGGAGTCCATCAGAATGGGCAGTAGTGGAAAGGACGTTGGGGTAGAAACCAGTAATATCCACCACATTGAGGAACTGTCATGTACATGATTGAGTGACCTGCAGTGTCACATTGAAGACACCAGGATGATAGTAGTATTCAGGGTGCCATACCCTTTATAGTATTGAAGGTCCCTGTATTTACTGAATGACAGAGATGAAAAAAGTAAATCAGATTGACATCCTCTCCAAAGGAGGTGAGATTTTCACAGCTCTGAGAGTAACAATGGGGACAGTGGTGGAGCACAAGGAGAATGCGGACACCACCTCCCAATAGAAGTATATGGGGTTCAGGAGAGGGAGCAGTGTTGCAGGTGAATGAGGTCTCTCGGGAAGTGAGCCAGGTTTTAGGGGAGGCCAGTGCTAGCTTTGTGCAAATAAAGGTAAAGAATTATAAAGGATATAGTGGGTGGGAAATGTGATAGAACTAGGTTTGCAGAGGAACATAGTGGAAAGGTTTGAGGGGGCAGGGAGCAGAGGAGATTGCATCAAGGCCCTTCAACCCCTGTTTTCTTAGCACTCTTTATTCTTTACACTTTTCTTATGTTCAATTACTCTGCTTTCCTGATCACCCTACTCCTTCCAGGTTTTTAGTTCTTTTTTTTTTTTTTTTTAATTGAGGTATAATTGACGTATGAGCTTCAGGTGTACAACATAACAATTTGATATTTGGGGCAAAATGATCACATTATGAAGTGATCACTGTGATAAGTGTAATGAGCATCCATCACCATTATGCAGTTACAAAAAACTTTTTTGGGCTCTTGAGCCATTTTCCTGCTCGAGTTCACTCCTATCTCTTTGGAGTGTACTTCTGTTTTCCTTTTTGTATGTGGGTAGCTCCCTGGCTGGGAATCGAACCCAGGCCGCAGCATTGACAGCACTGAAGCCTAGCCACTGCACCACCAGGGAACTCCCAAGTGTACCTTGTCTTCAATAAGCTATCTCTTTGTTTCACCTCAAAAAAAAAAACAAAACAAAACAGAAACAAAAAAAAAAAAAACCTTTTGTGTATGTAATGAGAACTTTTAAGATGTACTTTCTTAGCAATTTTCAAATATGCAATACAGTATTATTAAGTATTGTCACTGTGCTGCACATTATTACATCCCCAGGGCTTATTTCTTTCATAACTGGAAGTTTTTACCTTTTGACCATCTTCACCCATCCCCAACAACCTACCCATCTGTTCTCTGTATCCATGAGCTTCTCTTTTTTTTAAGAGTCCACATATACGTGAAATAATAAGGTATTTTGTCTTCCACTGACATTTCACTTAGCATAATGCAAATAGCAAGATTTTCTTCTTTTTATGGCTGAGTGATATTTTGTGTGTGTGTGTGTGTGTGTGTGTGTGTGTACATATATCACTTATTTATTTATTTATTTATTTATTTATTTATGGTTCCTGGAGCAGGGATTGAACCCAGGCCGCGGCGGGGAGAGTGCCAGAGCCTAGCCACTACACCACCAGGGAGCCCCCTATACCACATATTTATATAGTCACTCATTGATGAACACTTAGGTTGCTTCTGTATCTTGGCTATTGTACACAATGCTGCAGTGAACATGGGAGTGCAGTTGTCTTTTCAGATTTTAGTGTTTTCATTTTCTTTGGATAAATATCCAGAAGTGGAATTGCTAGATTATATGATACTTGAGGAACCTTCATACTGTTTTTCATAGTGGCTGCACCAATTCGAATTCTCACCAATAATGCAAAAGGGGTTCCCTTTTCTCCAACAGTTATTTCTGGCCTTTTCGTAATAGCCGTTCTAACAGGTGTGAAGTGATATATAATTTTGGTTTTGGTTTGCATGATTAGTGATGTTGAGCATCTTTTCATATACCTATTGGCCATTTGTATGTCTTTGGAAAAAAAATATTTTAGATCTTCTGCCTATTTTTTAATTGGATTGTTTGTTTTTGCCATTGAGTTGTATGAGTTCTTTATATATTTTGGTTATTAACCCTCAAATATGTGATTTTCAAATATTTTCTCCCATTTGGTAGGTTGCCTTTTCATTTTGTTTTGTTTGTTTGTTCATTTGTTTGTTTGTAGTATGTGGGTAGCTCCCTGGCTGGGAAGCGAACCCGGGTCGCAGCCTTGACAGAGCTAGCGCCGAAGCCTTAAACCACTACACCATCAGGGAGCTCCCTGCCTTTTCATTTTGTTGATTGTTTCTTTTGCTGTGCAGAAGCTTTTTAGTTTAATATGGTCCTGCTTATTTATTTTTGTTTTTGTTGTCTTTGCTTTTGATGTCAGATTCATTTTCAGTTCCTTAGGGCAGTCTTACCTTTACATTCCAGTAGTACTTACCTAGTATAATGCTCCACAAATGTTATCTGGATTTCAGCCCAAAATTAGAAAAGAAAATTGACAAGTGGGGGGATTGCTGCCAGAGAGAGCGCTTACTGTACCAAGAAATGACAGATGGTAATCTGACAGTGAGGGAAGATGCAGGAAAATCTGTAAAAATAGGCAAACTTTTGCCTATCAGTTGGAAAGGATTTTTTTTTAGAGGTGAAACCAAGAAGCAGTTTATTAGAAAGAAAATAAGGTGAAACGAAGAGATAGTTTATTAAAAGGAAGAGTATACTCCAAAGAAATAGGAGTGGGCCTGAGCAGGAATGGCTCAAGGGCCTTGAATAGCAAGGGGAAAGTACACTCCTAAGAAGTAGGAGCAGGCTGAAGCAGGAAAATGGCTCAAGAGCTGGCCAGAATTTTTTTAAATTAAAATATCCAGGAGAAACATAGGAAAACACATTTTTGTGTAGTGCTGGTGAGAATGTAGAAAATTCATTTAATCTCCTTAGAATGCAGTTTGGAAGAACGTCCTAAAAGTTATTATTGTAGAAGCTGACCCAATTCTAACTTACCTTAAGGAAATCATTTGAGATGTATATAAATATTATTGTTTCTCTTCCCACAGTGCATAGGAAAACATTGGGAACTACCTTTATTTCATACAGTAGAGAATCAGTTAAATTATGGTGCAGTCATTCTATGGAATTATACACAACCATTATAAATTATATTTTCAAGGAATATTTAATGAAGTATAAAAATGCTTCTGTATTATGTGCAGAAAAAAGCAGGTTATAACAGGACCCTCATTTATAAAATATGTACTCCTATAATCATGTTAGCTTTTCTTCCTTATGTTAGTGACTTCATGACCTTAAAGCTGCTGCAGAAGCTGCATCAGAAAGGAAGGGGGCAGTGAGTACTTTCTTCTGTTGATACTTTAATCCCCAGCTGACTTCCTATTACATCTTATTGACCAGAGCCACACTGAGTTGCAGGCGAGGCTGGGAAAGTGAGTAACCAGCAGAGAGAATCATGATTAATCCCCTGGGGTTGGCACACTGCCACCAAGAATGCTCTGGGGTTTTCTGTATGTAGGGAAGAGGGAAAAATGGCTATTGGGTAGACAACTGTGTTGCTACACCCAGTTAACTATACCACACTGTTTGGGCCAATAAAGCCACATTCCAAGAGGGTAGTATTTGTAAACACCAGTTACAGTGTCCCCATGTGCAACTGTATCTGCCTTTCTCTGGAAGAGGAAGGCATCATGTGTTAGTGTGTAAGGCTAGTTCTTTGAGAAATAGCAGAAGTACATGTTTAATTCCTGTGGTTAATGACCCTTAATTGGTTTCATCTTTGTATATGAGTGCAACAATGTGTCAAATTGCCTCATCTTGTATTTAACATGTAGATCAATACTTCCTGCCTTAAGTACCCTGAACTAGAAAAGGTTGGGAAAGAGTAGGGACCCTTCTGTAATGGGAGACTTTGTACCATGTCCTCTAGTTTTCTGGAAATGTTTATTTCTTCAAGTGATGAATTGTGTCAAGAGTGCCTCTTTTTTTTTTTTTTTTTTTTTTGCATTTTGGTATGTGGGTAGCTCCCTGACTGGGAATCGAACTCAGGCCGCAGCGCTGACAGCGCCAGCGCCGAAGCCTTAAGCCACTACACCATCAGGGAACTCCTCAAGAGTGCCTCTTAAAATCACACATTGTGAGATGCCTGGTTGTACTACCTAAAACCAACTAGAACAGCAAGTCATGAGTCACATGCCCCACACGAAATAAGAAGACAGAGTCCTTAGAAATACGTTCCTCTGCCGTGTTTTTTGGGGTTTCCCCACTTAGTTTCTGGGTTGAAGGGAGAGCAACTGAGATCTTCGCTCATGACCAAAGCTTGGGATCCTCTTAAGTTGATGAGAATAATGTAGAAGAGGCAGAAGCAGCAATGAGTACTAAGGAATTCTTGAGAAAGAAAAAAAAAAAAAGTTAAGTGAATGGCATGAAATTTAAATTCAACTTTTGCTAATAAGATGAATTCCTTGTAGAACCACTTTTAGTTCTTTTCCGAGTCTTTCCTCTCTTCCCAGTGGACAGCATACCAAAGTTTATTTTGTTTAGAGGTGAAACCAAAAGGCAGTTTATGAAAAGGAAAATAATGTAAAACAAAGATAATTTATTAAAAGGGAAAGTACACTTCAAAGAGGTAGGAGTGGGCCCAAGGAGGAAAATGGCTCAAGAGCCAGCATCCTAAGGTTTATATTCTTCCAGAGAGGATAAAGCCCCCTATTCCAGTGACCATTTTCAGTCATTCACTTTTCCTCCATCTCACTTTTTGTGTCGTTGGTAGAACAGATGGAGTACAGCTTCTAGAGATTACATTCCAGGAAGGGTTCCTAAGGGAGCAGAGTTTAAGGTGAGCAGATATGAATGGGTAACACACCACTGAGACACTGTGAACCTGTGCTGAGGTAAGAGCCTCTAGTTCACTGGATTTGGGAGTCCTTTCCCTGGAAAGCCCATGAGATGAGGACGGTTAAGGGACCCATGTGAAGTAGCTGCTGCTGAGTTTCTGGTGAGATTCACTCCCAGTCACAGTGATGGAGTCTGTTACCCACCCAATTTGTCTGCTGCCCATTGTTAATGGAACTAACATTCTTGGTGGCTGCAACCACAGTAGGTTCTGACCACTAACTGACATGACTTGTGAATTGAAAAAGGCTTTTGACACTTGGAATAAACATCTGATGTGTAAGCTGTATTCCCTGTCTGGAAGGAAAAAAGCCACGGCTGGTTTGAGTATAATGTTTAATGTAAGATAACAGTGGATTGGCAGAGTTGGTGCAAAACAAGTAAGTTCAGTTCTAGTCAGTGAGTTAATTGGTCCTACTATCCTGAGTGCTCCAAGGCCATCTGCACAGCACCTGCTAGAGCCTCCAAGACTGGTATCTGCCACTTGAAAAGAATCCAAGCGTTCCCAATTTCCAGAGAGAGCAGGAGACTGGCTAGCTCCATTCCTCACAGCAGGTATAATTTTCAGGACAGGCTTGAGGAAAGTAGGGGTAGAACTGGACACAGCGGCCTGGGTTGCTATACATTCACTATATGCCATGGTCCAAGAGGGCCTAGAGCTTGAGTGATTAGCCTGTCCACTTCTCACCCATGTGCTTACCCTCCCTATTTATTGTTTTTCTTTACAGAAAAAAAGATCTTTCCAAAAGTGCATTTGGCATAAGCTAATGCCACTGCTAGTGCTGCCAGTGGCCAGGCACAGGTACAGAAGGCCCTGAGAAGTTTGGAGGAAAGGAGAATTTGCAGGCAGAGCAGGAAATAGCCAGCTCAGGTCCCTGCCCCAGGAGTCCAGAAGGATAAAAGCCATGCAGTAAGAAAGGGTAACGTATGGTCCTCCTCTTTGGTCAGGCAAAGGCCCTAGCAATGGCCTGGGAGGTGAGATTGCTGAGGGACGCAGGCTCTGCCCTCGGCCCCTAGCTTTCAGCTCATCACATCCAGGTGGTGATGCAGCAAAAGGTGAGGCAAGGAGATGGCAAAGTGGTAATCCCCAGTTCCTAGGAGTTGCCTTTGTCCTTGTCATCCATGAGGTCATACCTGTGGGAATAAGCAGAGAACACTCAGGTAGGAAGCTGACTCTTGTGTCCTCTTAGAAATGAGAGACTATCCTAGGGCTTTTATACTTCAGAGAATCAGTGGTTCTCTGCTCACTTTGGATCCTTTTCCTCCTTCTTATGACAGATTTTTCCTAGTTAATATCCAGGCCCATCCCTGGCCTATCAGATACTCACCACTGGGCCGCACCCTGGGAAAGGTCTATCTCAGCAAGGTCCAACTGGATCTGTGTTGGAGGATGGTCAAGGCGAGATGTTATTTTGATAGTTCCACAGATACATCCCATCATTACACATTCCTGGTCCCAAACCACTGCAGAGGTGATTGGGTCACTTACAAAGTAATGTCACTCAGGGCACTTCCTTCCTAAAAGAGACTATCGCCTTAATACCAGAAGCTTTTTTTTTTTAAATTCATTTTTATTGTTAGACTTATTGGGGTGACATCTGTTAGCAAGGATTACATAGGTTTCAGGCATACAATTCTACAGTGCATTGTCAACTTGTTGTATAAGCAGTTCACCACCTAATGTGACTTCTCTTTCCATCACCTTATATTTAGCTTCCCCACCTCCTCTCCCACCCCCTATACCAGAAGCTTCTAACTCTCACCTTTGCCCTGCCCATCCTTGCCTTCTTACCTTCCCCAGCAGCTCACGGTCTCTTGACATGAAGGAGGAATTAGACTTCACAGTGACATCTAGCTTTCTCCGGAGGGCCTCATCCAAGGGCAGTTCCCACTCAAACCTGGGAAGGACTGGGTATTAGGGGCAGGCATCTTTCCCAAGCTGCCCATCTCTCCACTTGAATGCCCACTGACTGACCGCTCATTGAATTCAGGACTTAGGGTCCTCTTCTTCTGTGAGGTCTTCCTCTTGGTGCCCCGGTTCTTGTCTGGCAGTAGCAACAGTGACACATAGGGGTCAGGGGGATCTCGTCCATTCTGTCGAAGGGCCCTGTGACAGGAGGATGAAGGTGATAAGGCAACCCAAGGGGAGAGATGGAGAGAACCTGGAGGATTGGACAGATAGGGTCTCACCGGCAACTGTGAACAATGCTGACCAACTTTCGTTCTTCACTGTAATACCAAACAGTCAGTTTCACCTGGCCCAGAGGCCCAGTTGGAGCCTCATGGGGACTGTGGAGAGATGGAGATAGGTAGTGCCTAGAGAACCTGTAGCTCATCCTTTATATTCCTGACCGCACCCATCTATGCACCCCATCCCTTTACCTGTCACCATGTGTTAGGCGCTGCCGGAGCTCCGGAGCTGAGGCGGTGATGTGAGGGAGTCCCCCGCTGAGCTCTGGTTCTTCACTCAGAGAGGAGGAGCTGTAGCTATGGCTGTGGCTATGAGCTTCCACTCCTGAGTGCTGGGACACCAGGATCTGAGGCAAAAAAAGCTGTAAGTTGGGCAAAGTTCTGTTCCACTCCCTTGCTCTGAGGACATAGTCCTCTGTTCCCACCCACTGACCTTCTCCTGTCCGCCATCTCCTGGTACTCACCCCCAGCTGTGCTCTCAGTAGCAACTGCCCTTGGCCATTACTGAGTGAAAACCAGCGGTCGAAGCAGAGCTGGTCAGCCACAAGGAGCTCCACGATGGGCAGGGACAGTGAGCCCAATGTGCCAGTCCCCTCACCCCGAACCTGTGGAGCAACAGGACTGTGATCAAGAGACAAAACATTTAATCTTGGTATTCCAGGTCCAAACACTTGGATTCTTGGGTGGTTCTGGTGAGAGACCCACTTTGTGAAGGGCAGGGAAGCCCTGGAACAGCTGCCGGTCCTACCGCTTCCTTTCCTTTTTTTTTCTTTTTTTTTTTCTTTTTAAAGAGGTGAAACAAAGAGACAGTTTATTGGAGAGAAAGTAGACTCCAAAGAGGTAGGCGCGGGCTTGAGCAAGGAGAATGGCTCAAGAGCCTCCCTTCCTTTCTTAACCAGAATAGACTATCTTTACTGCCTCAGCTTTCACAAATTATACCAGTAATACCTTCACAGGGAGGAGAAAAGAACAATAAAAATGGAATTAAATTTAAAACAAATGTTCTCCACCCATCCTGCCCTATACTCCAAATGTAACAACCTTTAAACCCACTGTTTTCTTTGTTCTAACATAATTCTAACTCATATACCTACAGATCTATTTCATGATTTGCCAACTTTAGTATCCACTGATTCCCTGCTATACAAGATGAGGAACTGAACTCATCATTTACATCTCCACCTCTGCTAGTGTTGTTAACATTTACATTATTTTAAATTTTATTGGTTTCTATTCATGTAATTGTCTACTTACTGTTCTATCAACTTTAAAAGGTATTTCTTTACTCCTCCATAAGATGAGGACATCAGCACTCCTATATTATCTTTCACCTCTCCTCTCCTTTCCTCCAATACCTCTTCAATTTTTGTTCACCCTTCAACCCACTGAAATCTAGTTTTTACTCCATCTATGCCATTGAAGTTGCTGCAATGATCAGTGACCTCCTAGTTTTCAAAGTCAATGAATAGTTTTTAATCACCTAATTTTACCTCTCAGCAACATTTGGCCACTCCTGTCTTTTGGTGTCTGTAACCCACTCTTCTTGGTGAGTGTCCCACTGCCCTGACTATATACTTCACGTCCTTTGAAAGGCTCTCTTTCCTCCATCTGCCCTTTCATTGTTACAGTGCCCAGCAAGTCCATCCTTTGTCTTCTTTTCACTCTGCATATGCCCTAAAAGATCTTGTTCACACTCTTTTGACTATAGTTGCTACGCACTGCTTGCTCATGATGCTCAAAGAAGGAGAGGGAAGAACACCATAATAAGCCATAGATCTACCTTCTGGATGGCTATCTCCCTTGGATTTTCCTCAGATCTCAAATTCAAAAACTCCTAATTTGTGCATTCCCTGTGTTGGCAATGGCACATTTATCTGTCTAGCCACCCTATCCTAAAAACCCAGGAATTAGCATCTAGGCTGTTCCTTGTTCTTCTTTTCCCTCCATGTCAAAATAACCACCAAATACCAGCTGGCCTTTGTCATTTCTTGCTTCAGTTACTCTAATAGTCTCTTAACTGGTCTACCTGCTTCCAATGTTGTCCATTCTTTACCCTGCTATCAGCACGATCTTCCTAAAGTGCAGATCTGGGTATGTCACCTCTCATTCTTTCAAATGTTTCCTTATGCCTTTAGGATAAATTCCAAATTTTCAGCATACTATTCAGCAGTCCCTATGATCTTGCTCCTGCCTGCCTCACTAATCTATATAATTTGCGTTCTTTCTCCTCCATTATTTTCTCAGCTTGAAGAGTTTCCCTGCCCTTCTTTTCTTGGTCAGAGCCTATTTACTCTTAAGCTCAGAAGTCATCTAGGGATATCTTTCTTAACACTTCCACTTCTTCCCATAGCCTGAGTTAGAACCCCTAGTTTTTCCCCACAGTGCCTTTTACCTCAGCAGTTATCAGTTTGAAAGTATTCTCTGGTGTTTTTTTTTTTGTTTGTTTGTTTTTTTAGCTTTTTGGTATGCGGGTAGCTCCCTGACTGGGAATTGAACCCAGGCCGCAGTGCTGACAGCGCCAGCGCGGAAGCCTTAAGCCACTACACCATCAGGGAACTCCCCTCTCTGGTTATTTTTGCCCCAAAAATAAGCTCCATAAAGATGAGAACTAGATCTTTTATCTCTAAATGCCCTGTGCCTGGTTCAGTGTCTGCCACATGATGGGAATCTGCAAAACGTCTGCAGAATTAGTTCACAGTACCTGCAACTCCAGGCTCTCAGTGTTTGGTTTCCTGATGAGAAAGGAGGCACTCTCGTCCCAGATTGGGGCTGAAGTTTGGGAAACAGTCTGGTGGAGATGAGGAATAAAGATCAATGGTTGATATTCTCTTCTCTAGTCCTCTTATCCCTCCCACTCTTAGCCCTACAGCATTTCCTAATACCTTAGTTTTATGAGAAGTATCTCCCACAGTGATAATAGCATAAGGGCTGGGAGGCTTGGTACCTTTTCGGAGCTAGAAAGAGAATACTGTATTAAATATTGAATAATTAGTATTTAATATAAATATTAAAAATTGTCTTAAATTTGGACCACGTAAGGCAGATCCCCCCTCCTCTCACAAATTACATCCACACCCAACAGCCATGTCCCCATTATCACTTAACAGCCTTTACCCTCCTTGGACAGACAATTCTTCCCACCCTATTACCACTCTGGCAAAGAAAGGAATTTGGAATTTACTATTCCAAATACACCAGGAGCAGTCAAACCTGAGGGAGGTAGAAGAAGGGCCAGGGAGCTGTGGGGCGTGGGGAGCAGATCTCACCGGCAGGTCCTCAGCCCGCTCCAGATAGACAGATAGTAGGGCTGCCGCCAGTTCTGCACTCTTCTGAGTCTGGATCAAACTGTTTACCTGTAGCACCTGGAGATGACACACAGGAGGTTGGGGAGTGGTGACTAACACCCTGAGGCCTGGCATATCCCTTGAAAGCTGACAGAATCTTGACCCACCTGGGGTCCCTTCCTTCCTCCCTCCTGTAGTCTTCCTTACCTCCTCTAACTCAGCAGCAGTGGGACGGGGGGTCAGACGCTCCAGACGCAAGTGCAGTCGGCCAGATGGGACATCCTCCAGGGTTAGCCACTGTGGTAGTAGGCAGGGTTAAGACTTGGGGGTGTGGGCACAGAAGGACTATAAGAATGAGACTTGGGTCGAGATCAGGAGGCACTGTCGATTCTAATTCCATACTCACCTCATCAAGGAAGCCACTGTTTAGGACTGCAGTGAGACTCACTTTACACCTGTAGAGGAGAAAAATTGACATAAGAGGTAGATAGATGGTCAGAGCCAAGTCTCTGTCTCTCTGAGGCCAGACTTCCAAGGCCTACAGAGCCCAGCCTGTTACCCTCACTGGACTCCCACCTTCTCACCTTCCCAGAAAGTCATCCTTGTCCAGGTCCTTATCAAAGACCTCAACCTCTAGCTCTTGGCCTGGAATTGATGTGACAATCACCTAATGGGAAAAAATAGTGTGGACAAAGGGGAGTCTTACCTTTTCTTCTTCAAATGACTAAAGCCCTCCATCCAATCAACTGAACCCCAGAGCTTTCTTGGACCACTGTCAGAGCTATGGTGAAGAATAGGGCAGGACTGGGAGGAGTCTTAGCCATTCAACACTGACTTCAAAAACCTCGTTCCAACGGGGATTGAGATCTTCCCGAACAACACGACTCCGGAAGCTTCGTCCTGCCAGCTTTAGTTTGACATAGGGGTCTGACTTGCCCTTCACCAGTCCCCCCAAGAAACGGTCTTTAGCAATCAGGTCCTGGGCCTCTAATACATGGATTCGAAGCACATTCTGCAAGAAGGACAGATGGGGGACCAGATGACAGTCAAAGAGAGGAAACCTGTGTGAACCAGTCCTAAAACAGGCTTTGTACACTTCGGGTGGGCAAACCAGCCCTCATCCTTTATAGATATAGACTCACCTCAGTCCCAAAGTGACTGTCAGGAGTAGTGTGACAGGGTCGAGGTGGGGCATCCACACTGCTGCCTGTCTGGGGGCTCTCACTGTCCAGGTCCCAAGCATTAGGAGTACCAGGCACAGTGGGGAAGTGCACTTCTGATGAATCCAAGTACAGGATCTGGGAAGGGGAGAGTGACTGTCAAATCACAGAGGTGCAGCTACCACCCACAGGCAGGTATGTGAGGGCTGGGGGCAGCAGAGCCCCTGGGAAACCAGGTCTCTGCCTTGGCTAGGCTTATCTCTATGGGGTTCTCTCCAAATTCATCCTACTCACACACCAGTTCTTCCCCAGTTAGGTCTACAAACATTTTTTGTGTGCCTGCTAGATATTTCCACATATACTAGCTCGTTTAATTTTATTGTATTTTTGTGTTTTGTTTTTTTTTTGTATGTGGGTAATTCCCTGGCTGGGAATGAAACCTAGGCTGCAGCACTGACAGCATCAGTGACGAAGCCTTAAGCCACTACACCACCAGGGAACTCCCTAGCTTGTTTAAATTAATATTACAGGATTTCCCTTCCTTACTCTATTTTTAAAAATGTTTTATTAATATTGTTTATTGTTAGACTTATTGGGGTGACATTGGTTAGCAAGAATTATATAGGTTCCAGTTGTACAATTCTACAATGCATTGTCAACTTGTTGTTATAACAAGTTCACTACCCAGTGTGAGTTCTCTTTCCATCACCTTATATTTAGCTCCCCCTCCCTTCTCTCCTACCCCTTCCTCTTCTCCCACCCCCTCCCCACTTGCCCCTGAATAACCATTAAACTATTGATTGTGTCCATGGGTTTTTTTTGTTTTTTCTTTGTTGCTTTCAGTTTTTTATTTGTTTTGTTTTGGTTTTTTTTGGTTGGTTCCCTGGGAAGGAATTGAACCCAGGCCATGGCAGTGAGCACAAAAACCTAGCCACTAGACCACCAGGGAACACCCCTACTTTCAGTTTTACATTCCTATGAGTGAGGTCATATAGCTTTTGTTTTTTTTTTTTTTTTTGTCTGGCTTATTTCCCTTCCTTACTCTTAGAACCAAGGAATTCTATAAGGCCCTTTGCCACACTCAGCAATTCCTCCATTTTCATACCCTCATAACCAGCTTCATGTAGAGCCTGGAGTTTGGGCCAGAGCTGCTTAGCTGAAACCACTGGTCCAAGGTGAGTTCAGAGGCAGTCAGCAGGCGAGCCAGAGGCAGGGTCAGTGTCCCTAAAGTCAGGGCCCTGGAGTCATCCTTCACCTACAGGCACAGGAAGAGATGTAGTTAAGAGATTAGGGAAAATGAGGCATCCTAAAGAAATTATAACAATGGATCCAGCTTCATTCTCCCTGTGCTAATCACAGACTTTTGCTACACTCTGGGCCATCTTTTTAGTCCTTTGCCCGCTCATGGCCCCTTCCACCTGTGCTCATTCTGCTCCCATTACCTAGAAGGTTCTCAGTCTTGTCCTCTCCACCTATTTCAATCCTACTTATTCTTTAAGGACCATGTAAAATTCTGGCCATTCTTAGCACTATACTATGGATCGTTTACTCCTGCTAATTAATTTTTAATCATCCTTGGATGGCTTTATATATGTGTGTCTTTTCTATGAAACTAGCCAGTAAACTTCACGAAGGCAGATATTGGTTCATGCTTTTTCTATAACCCTTAAAATGCTAGGTGCGTAATAGGTACTCAATTACATTCTTTTCTTTTTTTTTGTGGGTAGTTCCCTGGCTGGGAATCGAACCCAGGCTGCAGCGTTGATAGCGCCGAAGCCTTAGCCACTACACCACCAGGGAACTCCTGTTCTTTTCTTTTTTAAAAGAAATAATTTTCAGGCATAATTTACCATAAAATCACTCATTTTAAGTTTACAATCCTCAGTTATTAAAAAGCAAACAATCCTAGGTAGGTGGAGAACAACAGAGAGTAGAGGAGGTAGAGTATAGGTAGGGGGACTGAAAATGGAGAATATGGAAAAAAGAAATGGTACAGATTTGGGAAGACAGTATAGGGTATTCAGGAGGGGCTGATTAGGTAATTATCTCACCTGTACATCGAGCTCTTGGTTTTGAGGGTCTTGCAGGAAGAACCGGAAGGCCTCCTCCCATACTGGGCAGTTGGTACTGTAGACAGCCTAGAGATGTGCAGGATTAAGGGTACATGCCATAATACCATTCCTGTTTCTCCTGAAAGCCTTTGCCTTTATAGGCTTTCCAAAGGGAAGACTTCATTCAAGAACAGTCCTCCCTCCCCTCATCCTTCCATACACATGATACCTCCCACAGTAACCTTTTGGCCCTCACCTTGCTCTCTTGGGTCACATCCTGAATTGACAGTTGTACCATGGGGTTGGGTTCCTTATTTCCCTTCTTCAGCTGTTGGGGGTAGAATTCAGAAGTCACAATCATGATGTTTTTGTTTCAGTGAAGGAAGGTGGGCTCTCAACAGAATCTTTTCCCTGAGGTGACTCTGATCCCCTCCTTGGAACCCTCGTGTTATTACATGTTGCTTCTTCTGGAGCAAAGCAGGCAGGGACAAAGGAAGATGGGGGAATGTTGCACCCAAGGCTCCCTGTACACCTGCCTTCAGAAACCACACTCACAGGAAGATCTTGGGCCCGATCCAGATAGACAACTAAGATGGCAGCTGATGGGGGCTCTGGTCGAGAGGAGACGCCTCGATTCCACTGTAGAATCTGCAGGGGTGGCAGTAGTGAAATCTACACTTATAGATACCTATTTCTCCCCTGCCAACTTCCTGCTTCCCATGCTGGTTACCTGCTCCAGTTTTTCTGCATCTGGCAAAAGTGACAGCCATTCTAGCCTTAAGTGAACTTGGCCTTGCCCACCTTGTAGAGGGAACCACTGAAGGAAGAAGTAGAAGAAAACAGTGAGGTAAACAGGAATCAGACATTCACCCAACCTCATCCCCGCCAATGTAGGAACTATTATCTGCTGAATGAGTGAGACCACTCCCCACCTTCCTTTTCTCTCAACTTACATCATCTAGTATTCCAGCCTGTAATACTTTCCCTACATCCAGCTTCATTCTGGGGAGTGTGGGGTGTGGCAGTGAGAGGGAAAAAAGAAGAGTGTTGTAATTAGTAGCATGTCATTGGCCCACCACTCACCCACCCAGAAATAACTGACAGATCTCAGATTCCCTTCTCCTTACACTCAGGAGATGTGTGCGTGTGTGTGCAGGCATGCACACCTGCATGCATGGTGGGGAGTCTGGGAAGGAAATGATACACAATTCTCAGGCCTGGAAAAAGACTATAATTACCTTTGTGACCTTGGTAGCACTGGGGCTTTAAGAATCCTAACACAGGCAGAGTCTCACCTGCCTAGAAAGTCATCTTTGTCTGGATCCTTGTCAAATACTTCCACCTCAATCTCCTGACCTGGGACCTCATGTACGATCACCTGGAGAGCACAGAGGGATAAGGGGCTCATGGGCTGCAGCTGTGAGGATCATCCAATCAGCATTTTCTCTCACAACCTCCTGAGGCCTCCCCATAGTCCCACTCCTCAGCTCTCCCACCTCATAAGTTTCTCCCCACTTGGGGTTTAGTTCTTCATCGATGACACGGCTGCAGAATGTCTGGGTGCCCACTCGCACAATGGCATAGGGGTCTGACTTGCCCTCAATCAGGCCCTTCACATACTTGTCCTTGGAGCTTAGCCCTTGAGCAGCCAGCAGGTGAATCCTAATAATACCCTGCAGGAGAAATCAGTGAGGAACTAAGGGCCCAGCACAAGATTTCTGAAAGAAGGATGTATTTAATAGGGGAAAGGCCATACCCTGGGAAGAGGGGAACGTAACTGGGCCACATCATGAAGGTCAGGCACAAGGGGCACCAATAATCGGTTGGGCAACACAAGGAAGGCAGCGATGGAGTCCATGATCATGGTGTCAGAGAGTGAACTGAATGGAGAGTAGGAAAGGAGGTGAGGGTGACCCCCAACTTCTAATATCCCCCAACCTCAATTATGTTTCCTATAACCAAGAGACCTAAAGCTAGAAGGAAGTCCTTTCTTGAAAATCTGTTTGGGAGTTCCCTGGTGGTGTAGTAGCTAGGCCTCGGCGCTGTCAACGCTGTGGCCTGGGTTCGATTCCCAGCCAGGGAACTACCCACATTAAAAAAAAAAAAAAGAAAATCTGTTTATGCTACTCTTCTATCCTAATTTCCCACCTACTGCTCTGTCCCTTCTTCACTTCCATTCCAACTCTACTTTCTCTTTTTGCTCCTGCTAAGCAGTCAGCAGTCCTCTTCTTTCTCTACCAAAAGGCCCACTACACCCACAGAAGAAAAATCATAGCATGGTATTTTTCAGGGCTATTTTATCTTATCTCCTCAGCTAGACTCAAGGTTCCTGGAGGGAACCACTGTATCTTTTACTGCTTCGTAATCCTTAAACCCCCAAGTTAGGCTGGAACACTTAGCAAGTGCTCAACAAATCCTTGATACCTGAGTCCTGGGATATCCAGCAGGTTGGTCATCCCTGTCCAGTTGATATCTAGGGTCTGGAAGGAAATGGCAGGGGGATCAAGACAGAATCTATAGTTGCATGGTCACATCCATCCAGTAGTTGCCAGAATACTGCCTTCTTGTCAGTTCTCTGCTCCATTCCCCATTGCTGGCTACCCTCACCCTCCCAAATCATGTTTCCCCGCTACCCCTCCCACCCCCCATTTTCCCTTACCGGGCGTCGAATAAAGAACATTGACACAGCCCCCACGATAGGAAGGTCTCCAATGAGTGGCTCAAGAATCACCCTCAAAACACCATGTAGCTGGGACAAGAAGAAGGGATCACAACCTTTCCTCAGAAAAAAAACCATCTTTCCCTCCCCAGACTTCCCCAGCCTTGGTTTTTCCAACCTCCCACTTCCCTATACACGAGAAAACTTAGGGCGAAGGCTCCCTATTACGCGGACCCCCGCTGACATATGCCCCACCTGCATGCCTTTGACTCCTGCTTTGCAGAAATATTTCTTCACTTCCACATCAATCTGTATATCACCTACATAGCTGGTAAGGAAAAGAACGAAGGAGGTTAGTATTAAGCTGCACTGCGGGTAGAGAGAGTGAAGTAGTCAGTGACCATGATTCTGCTGAAGGGGACATAGGAAAAGCTGTGAGTGGTGTTACCTGATGTTCAAATCCAGCAGGATTTGTTCTTTGTTCTGACCAGAGTGAACTTTGACTCCTAGGATGCGCAATGGCTGGAGAGAGATGAATTAATGAGAGAGGGAAGGGAAAAGGAGAAGTATCTCAGCCCTCCCCCTGGTCATTCACCTTCCCAGTCCCATCTCCTGTGCATTACTTTCCCCCTTACACACATACCTTTTCACCTAGTTCCACTCGTGTAAATGTAAATGTTTGCAGGTGGGGGTTAGATCCTCGAACAGCTGGGGCCACAGTTTCAGCCAAAAGCTTCTCCATATACTGGCCCAGGAAGGGCCAGACCTGGGCTACAATCTGGGAAGAAAGGGAGACATTTATAGGAGAGTCCAATCCTCCCTCTAAAGTCAAGTTCCTTCAGAATCCTCCCCACAGAGAGGACTGGGGACTAGGCTGGGGCTAGAATTGAATTGTGCAGGGTCCAGCAAGAGGAACGAACCCCATTTCCCCCTCGTGAAAAATAAAAAGCAAGATAACCCTCACCTTGTTTAGCCACTCAGCCTTTTCCACATCTGGGAAGCTGACCTGGAGGTGGGGAAGGCAGAAAACAGTGATAAGCATACTGTCCCGTCTGTGGTTTCCTACTAAGATGCTGGGTGTGGGGTGCTGGGATTCCCACAGAGGAAAGGAAACAAATGTAAGAGTCTCCTCACTACCAGGGTCAGGGTGGGGTGGGGTGGCTGAGATGTCTGGAGGTTTCATTCCTCCATAAGGTTTGGGAGCATTGAGTTTCTTTGACAAGAGGAGCTGATGGGTATAGGCCACAGAAAGTTGTTTTGTGGATAGCTTGGGGATGTGAAATTAAATGACAGCTGCTGGGGCAGAGAGGAGTAGGGAGGAGAAGGGCACATTCTTTCTGGTCCTGCCAAATCAGAGTTTGAAGAGGAAATTCTGGGATTGGAGAAGGCCTGGTTCCTTTTTGCAACCTTCCCTCCTCTTCTCTAACTGGGGCTTCTATACCAGGAGAGTGAAGGGGGAAGCAGCTTTTTGAGTCAGGGAGGGGCCAGAAAAACTACGTCCTGACCATGTTTTTTCTTCCTCTTAGTGTGACTTCTTTTGTGGGAAAGGACACCTGTGCTTTGTATTGGGGAAGAGGAGAGGTAGTTGCTTCTGGAGGATGTTTCCAGGTTGAGTAGGAGGAGGAACAAAGACAGTTGCTGTCTGGGCTACAAGTCTCCTGGGACCATTTCTCCCCCTTTCCCCTCTCAGTACTAGGCCTAGCAAGCATGGCTGTTATCTGCCTAGTGTCAACTTTGTTTGCTCTCTCCTGCCACTGTCCCCCTAGACTGGCACCTCTGCTGGGAGGAGCAGGTAGGGAGGGAAGGGGTAACGGGCTCTGTCTCTGCAAGGCCTGAGAGAAGGCATCCGGCCCCCCACTGAAGGAGAGGGGTGTAGAGGTTAAGGATCCCGGCCTCAACCAAGCAAGCCCACAATCCGGAAAAGGGTGGGGCCGGCCGGGGCGGTGGAGTGTGTGCAGCAGCCACTGCAGCAGCCGCACTCCCCTCCCCCCGCCCCCCCCCGGCACCCCCGCCCTTCGTCCAGCAGCCGCCTGCGGCCGCGCTGCGCTGCGGCCCGGCTGCCTGAGGCTGGAAGGCGGCGAGGGCCGCGGAGGGGCCGGCCAGATGCGGGGCTTGGATGGGTAGTGCTCCCGGGGCTGGGTCCCAGCAGACCCTCAGGGATAAGAGCGGAAAAGGAAGAAGAACCGATGGCCTTGAATGGGGTAGAGAGAGGAGGGTATTCTTGAGAGGAAGTCTAACCCTCGGAGCGGCTGCGGGAACGGGGATGTCCAGGAGCAGCAAAGGCGCTAGTGGCACCAGAAGCAAGAAGGGGCTTGGCTAGGAGGGAGAGCCACGGCTGAGTTAGTACTGCTCTTGCCCAGAGGAAGAAGTCCTGATTCTTTGGAAGGATCGGGATCTGGGCGTGGGTAAAGGCAGGGGGCGGGAAGGTGGTGGGGGCGTGGATAGTCGGTTCCAAGAGACAAGCGTCTAGCCCAGGGAGTGGAGGAAATCTGGGCGGGGCCCTTTGTACCAAGGTGCGGAGCTGACTTTAGGGATAAGGATGGAGAGCCCTAGAACTGAAGGACTAGAAGGGGGCTATGCTGCACTGACGATTGAAGGTAGTCGCTCACCCAGGCAGGTAGCTCTCGATGGCTCATGTAGAGTGTTTTCGCCGTGAGTCGCTCCTCGTCGTCCAGCAGCTGCCGCGCTACTCGAAGGCTCCGTTCTTTCTCGTCGCGGACCCGGCGCCAGCCCAAGTAGAGGGCGAGGCCGAAGACCACGAAACCCACGCTGAGTCCTACTGCTCCAGCCAGGTACACCGGCACAAGCACCAACAACCGCCGCCCAAACGAAGTCAGCACCGCCAGAGCCTCACCCGCGGCGCCTGGGCCGGCAGGTTGGTTTCCAGAACTCAGGTCTGGCTTTGTGTGAGCACTGGGGGGCTGTGCAGGGGGGTCGGAGGGAGCAGAAGGCTGGTCCACGGCGCTGCGGCTGAAGCCGTCTCCAGGAGAGTGCTCCATGGTGCCACCTCTCTAAAGACCCGTCTAACCCAAAGACCCGTACAAGGCTGCCTAGACTTAAGACCCGCTCACCCAGCAGCAAACCGTAAACCCCAAAATGAGGGAGGGGACTTTAAGCCACGCCCTCTCTGACTGTTTGGGTTGGTCCGCGCCGCATAGACCAAGGTGGAGCCAAAAGATCGAAACCTCGCCCCTCTTCCGTCGAGAAGGGAGAGGCTCCGAGGAGGCCGGACCTGATTGGGCCAGAGTGTCAAAATG